>DWJZ01000087.1:0-46395 GCA_018249125.1 Asbolis capucinus
ATTAAATTTATATTTATTAGTATACCTTTAAAGTTTGCTAGTACACCCAAATATTATTCTATGGTGACTAATGCATTAAATTCGTACCATTGAATCCTTTGTCATGTCATGAATCATGTTATTTTTGATGGCACGACATTCTGAAGCTACGTGGCATGTGGCGTGTTGGGTCAGCGATGCTTTAAAATTTGAGAGGAACCTCAGTCATCGAAGGATTCAAATAGGCTTTTACTTTCCATTTAATTTTTACGCTCTTCGTTTAAAGTTACTTTTAGTATATTTCTTAGCTTAACCAATTCAAGTAACGATCCTTTAGCCGCCCGTTCTGAGATGGAAACTCTCCCGAAATTGATTATTCTTGTAATATACAATCACACTGGACGCTGACTTAGTGCGAATCAATGGAGGAAGTGTTTATGTGGATTAGAAATTATCAGTTACTATTTCGGCAACAACATTACTCAAAAATTGAGAGGGAGAGTTCATTTTTAAGATGCCTTGAAGTAGCAAAACCAAATACAATTAAGCTGCAACTAATTTATAGAACTATCCGCTGCTTCCCATTTTTTATGCTACCCCACGCTTCGTTACTCAGTAGAATATTGATAAGATCGTTCAAAACAATGATATGTTTATCGCATACTTTGAATACCAGGTGTTCTTACCGGCTCCTTATCGTCACCATCTTACGCCCAAACTCAACCGCCAGAACAGTTGGACGGGCCCACGTGCGGTGGCATGCGGGTTGATAGCGCAACCATGCTTGAAGAGATAACGTACGGTGTCCAGATCACCCTTGACAGTCCTTAGTGGGTTAGATTCTACTGATAAATTGGGATAGAGATCGGTATTAGTGACGTTTTTCTATGAAACACATACCGTACTGTTGCTTCGCTTTTGTTTTAGTATTTTATTTGGACCTATTTAGGTTTGAAATTCATTACTTGGATAATGGTTCTTCTTTATACTTCTTATGCAAGTCAATATCTTGTTAGAGATTTGGATTACTTTCCAAAATGTAGTTCCAAAAATGTTGTGTATTAAAAAATATATTATGCGCTATATTCTTTCAATAAAGAGGAAAATAACCAACCAGTATAACAAAGCAGATTGTCAACTGTGAAATATAATAAGTACCTGCATTTTAGTATAATTTGAGAGGCTGCAGTCAAAATACTTACAAGAATTGATGTAATTATCGCACATTTACCCACACGTTAATCGAGGAACTCGTCAGACGCTTTTCAAATTGACGCGTTTTACGACGAGGCAGTCCAAAATGCTCCTTCGCCTTGGGGCTCCAGACAAGCCGTCGGAGTCCTGACGCCATTGGATATGTTCCAACTATTATTATGTTAATTTCAGACCCTGTCCGATTGAATCCTTAATTCTAGATCGATCCATAATCATCCATCCATCCATCAATGCTTGAGCTTAGACCGTAGTGTCTCCCGTGTTTTATAATTGGCTCCTTATTATCGGGTTTCATTTATGAGTTCTTCAATATCAAATTTTAAATTCCCTTAAACTTCTTCATAGTAAACTCTATGGAGATTATTTCACTGCATATAATGCATAAATAATTAAGTGAAGTGATTAGTGTAATATTTCAAATTAAAGTAACCGACTGACCACATTAGAAAGACCACCGATTGTATATATTTAATAAATTCTCGTGATAGAGGAAGTCGTAGAGTCACGGTCTTCGAGTATGCCTAGGGCCACTGAGGAGGCCTGACCGCACATTATTTACAAAAAATCTTGCTTCGGTAACATACAAATCATAATAATGGACAATTGAATGTATGAATATGATGATCGTGTTAGTTGTACCGGACACCGCATTGAGTACCGCGTCCGAGATTTCTAGCCTGCGGTTTGTCGGATGACGACGCGACACCGCACGTTACACAACGACGCAGTTACTGCGTTAGTACGACCCTAATGTCGCGGGTGTGTTGCAAGCCTAATGCGCTGTGCTGTGCGGTTTACACACGTTTGGTGATGTTTGAGCAATATTTATGTTTTATTTATTACTACCTAAACCCGGCGTATGTTGCTACGCATCAATTTTTCAGCCATTTATAATTTTGGTATCAAAATCTTTTCCAGAATTCTGAACAAATTTGCTAAAGATTTCAGTGCTATACATATCTCCTACTATTACAGAGTCTATAAAAACAAACTCACAAACAAACATTTATATATATAGATAGATTTACTTACCTAATTCCATGATACATCTTACAAAAGTAGGTACAGTAAAACGCATAAAATACCTAAATGTAGAAGTTCAGGATAATGTAAAAAATATTCCTAAGACAAGTTTTATTTCAAATATATATGTATGTATAATTTTGCAACTATTGTATCTATAATACTTTTCCTTAGCTCAGATCGTTATTTAACTAAGAGCTGGAACATGTAACAGCAATTAGAGCGTACGTCACGAGTGGTACTCAAAAAGGTGCCCTTACACGCTCGTTGGCTTGGAGACTAATTGCGTCTACACCCTTTGTCTATACGTCGGTACGAAGATAGTAACAATGGCGTTTCTTGACTACGGAAACCTATTACGCTGAATTGAAGTGCTGTTATAATAGCCTAGGTTTCTTTACTGTATGCTTTTACTAGTATACGTCTGCGGCTTCGCCCTCATTGAAACTATGTTTAAAGTTGCCTATGTGTTATTCCTGAATCTATTTCGGTGCTAAATTTCATTCAAATCCGTTCAGTACTTTTTACGTAAAGGAGTAACAAACATCAATTCATCCAACCAAAGCAGCTCATGTCCCAATGCTTAGCTTGGTCTGATGTTAAAATATGAGGGGTACGGCTGCTAATCCTGCTGACCAAATGCAGGTTGGTAGACTTTTACATGCTTTCGAGAACTTCATAGGCAATTCTCAGGTGTGCAGGTTTCCTCACGAGATTTTCCTTCACCGTAGCAAGCCATATTCAAATTCTAATACGTCCATGACTGTTGAAAATAAGAGGCGGGCGCAGGTTCCAAACCAGGCCTCCTGTTCGAAAGATCAACTTTCAATCCTTTAGGCTACCGCTACTTCGCTATCGAGCATCAATATATGTTTGGTTTCTTAAAATGTGACGGACGATATAAATACACATCACAAATAAAACTCATAACCTGAAAAAACAACATTCATCGGAGACGTAAATGCCTACCTCGGCAACCAGGCCGCAACCCAGAGCCAGATTCCAGGCCCAGACCAGTTAGTCAGAGTCAAAAATCTAATTATTTATTTCATCATAGAAACATCGAAGTCACTTTATTTATTTATGTCCTAATTATTATTTATATCTTTATTCATTTTTTTATGTATGTTTCAAAACCCTTAATTAAAGTCAAAAGATTACCTGATATATAAGTTTAAACTATCACAATATACCTACATTTATTACTTACCTACCTATTAAAATACATTATAATTGGTTTCTGATTGAAAACTCATAACCAATCCCACGGTAATGCCTAAAGTCTCGGTAGACAATTCCTATCTTACTTATCATCAGCATTGCTTGTTTGGTATACTTGTTAAAAATGTATTTAAGATGTATGTACCCATTAATTCCATTTATATTATATAATACAAGCACACCTAATGTATTTTCTGTGTACACAATAAACCTTTGGAATAACATCTTTTATATAAAAAATATATTTGAAGTCCCTTTCTTCATTCTACACAGCCTAGTTAAGTTATTTTACCTTCGGGAAATTTCTAAAGTCATTCAAACGGGAGCATTGACTCGTTAAAGATTTTACTTGAACTTTTTCTGATGATGTTTTAGCAAAGTCTAAACTCTTAAAACTCACGTGATTTGAAATCGTTTAACGTGAATTATTATTATAAATTAACGGTAAACTTTCTATTATAATATCCTTGTAGGCGGGTTCAACGGCCTCTTTGGAACTTAAAAAAAAGTTTTTAATAGAACTTCGTTGTACTCAAGGTTGAAGCTCGTGGAATCTTGGGAAACCGCTTTCAGGAAAATTTCTCAAGAATTACAAGCAGCTGAATGGGTATCCTCAAAGAACCCTATTGAGGTTCGATGCCCTACGGCTATTGTTTCGAACCTTACAAACTCTTTCGCTAAGTGGCAATCGTTAAATTAATTCAACTATAATGGATTTCATTATTTTCCCGTCACTTTAATTTCTTCTCGTAAGCCTCGACATATTGAATCGGGTCTCGCTTTGTTCTGAGGTAGGATTTACTATTCATAGTTATTGTTTACGTTGCGTCTATAGTGAAAGTAGTTGACAGTAACCCACCATCCATTTTAATGATCTAACTTTCATCAGTTATTACGAGGCACTCTAGAGATCTGAAAGCACTGAGAGAAGTACGTTGATTGTATGTCCTCCCTCCGCTACGTGCGTTGATGCGAACATTGTAGCTTTTAATGCTGTGGCGTGCGACGCTTCTTTCACAAAGTTTGTTTTTACTAAAGAGAGATGAAGCCTTCCTGTCTGCTGTCTACCGCGAACGCTAAAGGCACCCTTTTGAGCACGTACGTGATGTTCCTTTTGTCTGTTGAGCGTCTACTTTCCCTTTGTTATATCGATTTAGGAAGCCTCTTTTTAAAGCTTCCTTGTTTTGAAGAAACATTCATTCCGTTCTATAACCAGATGTATCATTTACGTGTAATTTTAAATTAATTAAATCTTGAAATGATCTACTTCAAAATATGGGTTAATGTCTGTAATCATCCAAATGTCATTACGTAACTTAGGATTTATGGCTTCGTTAAACATCATCAGATTGGTACTTGACAAATTAGCCTTTTATGGAGATGATATGGAAATTTAAGTGCATATACATATTGGATTTATTTGCGTAACCATAACATTCTATACGGAATTTCGAATATACAAACATTTTAAAACTGAGGCTGCTAATATTTCATTGAATAAACGGTCTATTCATAATTTACTAAAGCTGTAGAACGGAAAGTCGACTATTCAGGCATGGTTATCGCCGAGTAATTGAATGCCTATTGAAGACAAAACAATTGACAGTAAGAAACTACAGGTACTTGAACCTTTTGATGGGTGTATTCAAATCGAAAGGTTGGGAAGGTGCCGTGGCCTTGCGGCAACCTGCTGAGGCCACACGTCGGCGCGCATAATGGGCGAAAGATGACAGCTATGATAGGGAGTCAGGTCTGGAGGCTGGGTCAGCGTCACTCATAAACATCCCATATTGTTTGGCTGTGCCTGACATCAAGATGCATTAAGGCGTTGTGTATTATTACAATTCCATTGGGGTTCATTTTGGGGGATATCTTAAATTTTAAAAACGATAGTTGTAGAAAGAATGTGTGATAGATTCTCAATTAATGATTAATGACATGTTTTCCTTGATCAAAAGCTACTCAATGACAATCCAAAACTGTAATTCCGCGTGTCACGAATGCCACGATCCAAACCATAAATTTGGTGTAGGAAATGACGAGCGCCGTTTGAATGACGGACTGGGTGTCAAAAGGCGAATGATTCACGCGTTCTCGTTCACCTCACCTCATCGCACAATGTGATATGTCAAGTTTTTGTCTGTGCGCTTTTATCGCAAGTTTTTGTCGATGATGGAACGTCAACAATGCGTCGAAAGCGCCGAGCATTACCGAACATAGCGTTGCCTTGCGCGGGCGCAATTCTTTTATTAATTATTGTGACCAATTCAGTGAAGGATGTGACGCCATGCCGGCGGCGGTGTCCGTGCGTGATCCACCTGCAAATGACATGTCCACACGCAATCGCTATTCATCCTTGGATCGATTGAGGTGGAAATTATATTATTATTAACGTTGGCGCGTGCCATCGATCATTGGACATCGATGTCGGACCAGATTTTTCCATTGTATTTAAAAGGTTGATCGGGTGTTGAAGATGCGATAATAGGTTGATGAAAATTGATTGAATTCAGGGATATGAAACAATGATGACTGTATTAATATATTCTGCACCGTACATAATTTACCTATTGAAATAATAATTTAGGTCACGAACCCAATAATTCACGGTTACGACGGTTTTTTTCTTAATTACGCTTTAAAAAAATATCTGTATCTGCCTGATCCTGCGAATATATAGGTTGAGTAAAGGACGTGTGTCGTCCTATTACCTGTCAATTAACTGTCCAGCGGAATTATCGTGTCCTAACACGTGAAATGACAAAGCACGATAAATATCAACGAGCGTAACTTACGCAAGCTGTCGCAGACACTGAGGACTCGATAAACGTTATATCACACCACTTGGAGGTGTCAACCGTCGCTTTCATAACTTGGCCAATGATGGCTTGCACGCTGCAGCCCAGCTGTGGACGATAGCAAATCAATTAGGGCAAGCTCCTCAATCTAGCTTCACTTTATTAATGCCCGGCCTTGAGATGAATGGCATGGCTATGTGAGTCTGTAAGATATGGGAGGTAATCGGGACACGACTGCCAAACTAATGTTATTTTTATCGGTACTTTTAATTCAATGGAATTATTGATCGTCTTAGTTTTAACTGTTGCTGCGGTTCGGACTTTGTTGGTTAAGTTTGTACATTTGAGTTTTTATTTTTGATCTACAAGTTAATTTTCGGCTATTAGTTTGAATTTGGTCCTTGAGCATCAAAAAAACGTGACTGAATGATGTTTGGGACTAATTTTTTGTTTGTTATGTAATTGAAAAATATAGGTTCCTCCTGGTGTTAGTTCAGGTTTAGTCAATAAGTATATTGGACCCCATCCAAACGAAAGCTTTCTGGCAATAGAAAATATAGAATTGCAAAATCGATCCTGTATTCTCAACGGTTAAAAAGAGACGGAAGGGGAATAGGCAAAGCATCTAGATTGCTGTGACGACCAAACACATATGACTTAAGAACCAGATTGATTTTATGTGAAGTGAAAACTAAACCTTAACGGCTTACACTGGTTTGAACATTTTTATGGTATATTTGAACAACTAAATTATAGTACTTATCTGAAGTTAATTATCACTTGCTCCTCCTGAGAATTCTCCATTAAGTTCTCGAAAGTATGTGAAGTCTACCAATCCGCACTTGGCTGACTAGGCCTAGGTTGTAGTGTTGATGATATTAAGCTAAGTAGTTATGTTAAACTAATTTGCAGATGTCCTTACGGTATCATGAATGCTTCCATTGATACTAGTTGTTATTTATTAATAACTGAGTGGTGTACGTGTGTTCCATCACGAGCATCGAAAAAGTTCGTAACTATACAAAAACAGTTTCGCAACGGAAAACGCCGCCCTGCGATACTCTCGTAAACAAAATGCCACTTACATTATATATTAGCTTTTGTTCGCGGTCTTTTATAAGGATTTATACCTCGCCTCATGATTTCTATTAGACAACTGACGTGTATAAAAGATTTTATTTTTTAATATTTATTTTCTACTATAATAAATATACGAGGATGTGAAAATGTTATTTATAATTTATACAAGGCCACTTAGCTAATAAAAAAATTGGGTTAATTACACTTACATAAGAAATTACTGTTAGTGTTGATTAATAAAACATTCAATAAATAGCAACCAAACATAAATGTTATAATCGGTATAGTATAATGAATATTACATTGCCTATCGTCAGAAAATCCACTCTTAAAATGTGCCAGTTCTAGCGACATATTGCTTCGCATCTAATTTCAAATGGTCCTTGTCGTCTTCCCATTAAATAATACACTCGCCTGCTAGTTCCCGCTTTTCATTTGAAATTTGAATTATGATGCTCTCAGCTTCTAATCTGTACTTCAATTCCCCGGATTTCCACCAGAGGGCAGCTTTCCGCTGCGGCTTCTCAGTTCATCCATTCTCCAATGTTGCGAACCTTCACTAGATGGCATCAGCTCTTACCGAAGATGTCGCCAACATTACTTAATAGAAATACCAATAATAAAAGGACGTAATATAATACAAAGTCTCGCTGACTATATATATTATATAATATACGCTAACTTCTATTAAAGGTACTCGAGTATTTTTTATCTCTCAATCAGAAGATAGAAAATTAACCTAAGATAGAAACCTAAGATAGAAGTCTATAAAACACTTTTTATATTGTAAACTTGTAATACCAGTATTAATAGCTATTATTATTTTATTCCGTACCAAGTTCATTTACTAGTTCATTGAATCCTAAATCAGTAGACGCATCAGGAAGAGTTATAGGATCGCCACTGGCCCAATACTAGTTGTATAATTGACGTAATAAATTCCCGCCGCGGTCGAGAACGACATCAACCTATATTGTTGGCATGGTTCACAAGGTCGCGATATTGCTAGCTAAATTGATGTGCCCGCTTAGGTAAACATTTTGATGGTTTTGAAACACAATGTCGGTCTAAAATAGGTATAGCTTGGAATATAAATGTTTCAAATGTGTGAAATTTATCGTATTGATACTAATTATAATTAATTTAATTAATAATTTATTTATTTAATGAACAATTTATTTATTTAATTAATAATTTATTTATTTGATTAATAATTTATACACAATATTGGTGTTAAACATAATTCAAATTAAATCTTTCAAATTTCGTGAACATTATCAAAAACAATTTATGTGAAAACGTAGAGTAAAACGTATATACATATATAACAACGCACATATATACCATTATGCGATACAGGCGCCAAAAAAAATAGTTTATTATCTTCTCTGACTCAAATGTAAACAGTCTTGTAAAGTGCAAATATTCCCTTCATTGTATTGGCAGCTTATAACAACTTTCCTGTTTTTAATGAATACACTATGATGGACCAGGGCCTTGAGCCAGATGTCTGCTCTGTTATCGTTCACGCCAATCGCTTGTTCAAAAATGTATGTGTATGACTTTTGGAACAGAAAAATGGCATTTGGCGTGAACGATAACAGAAAAGACATTTTTCTAGGGGGCGCAGAAATGTAAATTAATCCTTATGTCTAAATATCTCTATCTGCCGGTGTCCAAGGCACTGCCGCAACCGCAGCCTGTATGCAGTCCAACTATAACGGAGCCCAGTCACGTCCTCGGCGGAGTGAGGCGCGGCTACATCGCCGTTTCCGACACATCTGACCATCGACGTTCCTGCTTTACATTTTACAACCGTTCATCCCGCATGGAAACAAGTTCTCAAAGTTTGTTATCAAGTCTGAGGCTATTTTATGCATCCGTCCATCACAATCAGTACGTACTGGAAAAGGGCTGTGAATTTTGCTCTAGGCCTCATCATTCAAGAGAAAGCCCGTGTTCAATAGTAGGCCATTAACGCGTTGACGCCTATCTGAACCAGTAAATATTGCTTTAAAACTTATTTTCATATCCCTTCATCCCACCCATTGGTAAACTCTTGGTATGTATGGTAACCATTGGTAAAGCTCATAATATTGAAAAACATTTAATATGATTTGATTTCAATATCTAAAAGTTTGACTGATATTCTTCTGTCTTAAATATCTTGTCTTAAATTGCCAGTTCTATTGATCTTAAGCAAGACTGATAGCAAAGTTGTCTCTTATCAACTCAGCTTATTTTTTGGACTATAAGCATCTCATACATATATGTATATACATATCAAATTGTGTGTTGCTAAGGAACTAATTATTATGCGCGTAAACTATTTTACGCGCGTAAAAGCGCCTCTTTTCAAATAGGCGGTTATAAGCTCTTATACGCGCTAGACGCTCTCGACTTAGCTCGTCATACCAACGTAAGTCTTACATCTTGAAAACTATTGTTCCTATTCTATCCACGACATACGACAGCGTTTTATTACGCTTTGTCTTACACTTCTCGCGCACTGAAAGAAGTTTTACAGTACCTGTAATGTAAAACTCGAGACGGTCGTTAAGCTGATCCACCGTCAGGTTGAGGATCTCTGGCAGGGACGTGCGCTTCACTTCTCCGAACGGATGCCGCTAATCCTACGCTACACGGACTGAAATACTCCAGCTAAAATCTATTCAGCGAAATATAGTATCGCTGCATGCGAATGACGATTGTCCTGCTTTGGTAATAGGGGTCAAAATCGCGTTCGTGATCTTCTAAATCGTTACCATTTGGCTCAGCTCACGGCCTGCGTGAGGAGCTAGGTCGGGAAACTAGCGTGGTCCGTAGGTCGTTAATAGCAAGTACTCTGCTGTCGTTACAGACTATTATGCACGTGCGGAATTACCCCGCGGGTGAATTCCAGCTTCTTAAGCGCTCTCAAAGTGGTTTGCGAAGTTCTAATCGGCATAATTTTGTTAGTTTCTCAGAATCGTACTCGTATAGCTGTCGTCGACAAATATTACGGTCGTCGTTGAATGTAGTGACTCCTATGTTTTTCGTTAATTTTTATTATATCATAGCCATTTTCCAGACATCGTGTCGCCACCTCGTTTTTATGATCGTCGTGGCAATATAAATTTGTCCTCTACTCTAGTGACTGTTTAAGAAGCGAATGGTTCCGTTTGGATAGCGGCGGGGGCAGACATTTGTGTGACAGATGGACGTTTGTTCTCGGGTGTGAATGTTATCTTTGCAGATAATACTTGTGAAGATATGGGTTTATGTGCGTTTTTTTTTAATACTATAATAAATAAATAAACTGCTTGTTATAAAATATTGTCATAATTTTAATATTTTACAGTTTGTTTAATATATATTTATGTATAATTAAAATCTAATAGGTAGTATCAGATAGCTCAAGGCTGCTCAACCCTGCGGGACATAATGTGGATAAACGGATTTTAAATGGCCCGCGCAAGTATGTTTTTAGAACTTTTTTAATTACGCAAATCCTGAGAGTAATTAGCTAGGAATTACTAGTGGCCCGCAGTAAATTTATCATCCCTCAATTTGGCCCGACTGTCAAAAAGGTTGAGCATCCCTGTGATAGCCCTTGTAAGTCGATTACGTCCAATGAAAGAAAACATAATAATTAATATATCAACTTGTCGCCACTTCGTTTTATGATCGGTCTCAAGATATACATTATGTATGTCATTTATATTTTATTTATTTACTTATTTTCATAGGTTATTTACTAAAAATTTGGAATTATAATATTTTCCTGGTTTTCTCAGTGATGTCAGATTTTAAATAAGTTTCCTGTTTTCTCTGTAGTCGTCAAAATCTTTGGGAAAGTGGAAAAGTTTGAGGAAAATATGACTGCATTCAACAGAACAACATCGATGACAATAAACGAATACTCCCTATACCTGACCTGTACTTACATACTTACTAGAATTCTGTACCGCGGATGGCATGGAAGCGAAACACTCATGACCCGAAAACAAATATTTATCTGATTCACAAATTATCTGCTGGGAATCGAACCAGGGTACTGTCGTTTGCAGGTAACAACAATACCTAAATAGGCTGCATGGTCGTCAGGACAAGCCAATACAGTAACTTTTACCTACCACTGTCACCAAGGTGAACTACACAACTTCATGTCGTGCGTCATATTGAAGATGGCAAGCACTTAACTTGGATGACACACACACACACACAACTGAAGTCTCTCAACGATAATGACGTTCGTTGATTAGATCGACGGGTCTCCTAATTGAAAACACTAACACACTCATATCCACGCCCTAGGATAGAGTTACACAAAATAGCAAAACCCGAGGACAAATAACAATTTTACACATCACAACATTCCTCGGCGTTACGTGCACGGAAGCGATCGTGGAATTTTTGCCACTGGCGGTCACCCATCCTCCTACCGACCGCGCCCGCCGTTGCTTAACTTTATCGATCGCCTACAATCGAAATAAGACGCCGAATTGTGACTGCTACTACATACTAAATACTTACTAGTATAAAATCATATGGAAAGCATGGTAATCGCGCAGTCGCAAGGACAGGCGTGCGTTCTGTGCGCATTGCGTCGTGAAGCAATAGTCGGAAAGCGCTGCCAGCCAGACCGAGTGTCTGGCTTCTGCGAAACGCATTAACATGTACAGATAGCATATTAAGTACACTTGACTGTATTAGTTTTTTTTTCTATTTCTCAATCATTTCAGAGAGGCATAATTTCTACTTAGTTTTTAAATACTTAGTTCTGGTTAGTTTTTAACGATTTGTCATTTTGCTAATTAATTGCTAGTGAATATTATTGGGTTTTTAATAATTATATGGGCGACGTTAATAATTATGGGGTGTGTTAATCGTGCCACGCTCGACATTCAATATGAGTTTAAACCTTTTTTTTAATTTATTTTACAATTTATTCGCAGTTAGATAACACAATAACGAAAAATTGTGGATGAGAATTGTGCATAGGACGGCTTATTTCTAGAAGAAATCTCTTCCAACAGCCCTATGAGTGAAAAAGTCACGTAGAAATTAATTTAGTAATACTAGTTTATGTTTACGATTTATTTAGTAATCAATGAATGGTGCAGAATGAACATGCTGACTGTACCGTCTATTAGATTGATATGAGCTTTGCATGAGGAAATAAATAATATTATTAGCATCATGACAGACGCACGCTCGCCCGTCAGCTGACGGGGATCGAAGACCCTGTTCCAATGAATATGTCCTTTCATTAAATAATTGATTACATTGACACAGTCGTTTGACGTTACTATGTTGTGCGGGTAATTATTGTTTGTTTATATAGTGTGTCCATAGTAAGGTAACCTCGAGTGACCTTGAATGGACTTACCTGCTGGAGAGGACAGAGTTGCAGGTGAAAATTGTGTTAGTGTACGTGTGTTTTCGATTGTTTGTATGAACATACTATTTTTCGTTAGATACTTGTAATAATTGCTGATTAATTGACGTGATACCTTTAATTACACAGTAATGTAATATAATAGTGGGCTCGAATCTCTCCTCATAACTGAGAAGGGCCTAGGGGCTACTCAACCACGGTGCTCCAATGTCAATCGGTGGAGGGGTTGTGTAACTGACGTTTATATCTCTCGTTTTCAACAGATTCTTGCTGCTCTCTCAAGGGATTGCGTACTTTTACATTCAGAATATGTCACTAGTGATACTATATATAGTGCCGGCGGCGATAGAAAGTAGCCTATTTTTTCCTATTGGTTATTAAAGATTCATGGGTTCAAGTTCATGGCTGTGCGGATCGATATACCTAGTAAAGATTTCCCATGGGAACTTATAATCGGGATACATTCTATCCCAAGTAAATTTCCTAGATGTGGTCTATCTATGTGCCAAATTTCATCTAAATCCGTTCAGCCATCCATTGCGAAGGAAACCCAAACATCATCACAAACTTACATTTACGAGTATAACATTAATATGATTTAATTTCATTTCAATTCACAAAAACGAACTTGAATTCGCAGTAGGCTCCATAAGGAAACAGCGTTAACAGGAAGACGCGCCGAGCAGCACTGAGTCGCTATTTAATACGTGCAATAAGACAATCGAGATGAACGCAGTAATAGCGAAATGCTCTTATCCCACAATCGGCTGTCTATGCGCAGACGCATCGCCGGGGTGAACGAACGCGCGCCGGGAACCAACGCGCAGACTGGATGGCGCTACGGACTATACATGGTGATACACGGTAATTAGAACCGATTCTATCTCAGTAACTGAAACTAGTCGAAGAAAATATAGCACAGCGAATCCTTGTATGAGTTTGACAGTCTTGGGTTATATTTGATCTGTACTGCACTCCTAGAGGAACGTCTTTGCTACAGGTCGGTTGGTCTAGTGGTTAGTGAACCTGACTGCTACACAGAAGGTCGTAGGTTCGATACCCACCCAGGTCAAACTTTTCCGTGATGAGCAGGAATGTTTGTCCTGTGTGTCTGGGTGAAAATTTTTATATAAATTAATTTGTGTATTTAAAAATATATATGGATGTTTATCGGTTGTCTGATCACCATTGTACAAGCTAACGCTTAGTTTGGGGTCAGATGGTCGTGTGTGAGGTGTCCCCGAGATATTTATTTATTTCTGTTACCGTTCACGTCAAAGATTAATTTAAAAAAAAAATTGCGGGAAAACACGCCAGTCGCCGCAAAACATCGCCATCCTTATCAAATGACATTTCCATACATTTTTAAACAAGCTTTTGGCGTAAATGTTAACAGAAAAGACATTTGTAAATATACTCACTAAGCCTAATCTCAAAATAATTTGACATACCCATCTAAACATAGTTTTAAACTGAAACTATTTGAGTTTGTGTTTAAAATTTGAAACTATCTCAACCTCAGATAATATAAGCTATAGATATTATAGATACAATAATGTTTATCATAATCCAAAAATAGTTTGCTTGCTCCTAAACTAAATATATACATATATTGGTTACTTAATGCTGATTTACTCAGTTATCTAAATCACTTTTATAATAAAATATCAGTAAAACAATATATATGATTAATAATTGGGCATGAAATTCGAGTAAGTGAAGAAAGTTTTGTGACCAATTAAAATAATACGAAACGTTGAAAAATATGATTGAAACGGCAATGAGAATAAATACACGACCTCACAGATCGTGTTGCACATCACACTTGTCTCAATATATCATTACAATTGGCAACACTAATAATGAAATGTACGCTATTTTACTTTCTTCATCTCACGTTATTGCTTCTTTAAATGGTGTATCGTCTCTTCACTGTACATTTTATCGATTAATATTTACCCTTAGTTAGTTTTTTAATAAAACTACAAGTCGATATGAATATATTCCACGTGTCATAAATACAGGTGATTCGGCCATTCGCCGACAAATAAATAATAAAGTGCTAGCGAACATGTCGACTTGCTTTTAATTTCAAATATTCCTCGTCGTTTTCTAATTAATTAGGAGAATACGTTCTCAGCTGCCAGTCCATCAAACGCTCATTCGAAATTTGAATTTTAAGTATGACCTTAAAATAGTTGGAACATCCACCAGATGGCAGTGTAAACAGTGTGTGCCAACACAACAAATGCAAGTTATATAATAAGTTAATAATAAGCGGCTACCTCATCATTTCACTGCGATAAATTATGATAACAAACATTCAACACAATTTCACTTTCTAAAGTCGACAAACAATGTTTCATTAGTATTATTGCCACCCCCAATATCGTTATTAGTCATCTCGTTACGTTTCATTTTATAACATTGATGTACAGGCACCCACGTACCTAAATCGCTGCGTTTGTTTTGAATATCATTGTTGTGTTTAACTATTTATTTCTGCGCTCAAATAACACTAAAATACGAAATAAGTGAAACTGCTACAGAATGATCTATATATATGAATGTTTGTTTGTTCTTTATAGACTCTGAAATGGTAGGAGCTGGTAGGTCTGTAGCGACTTTGATGTGCATTGTCTGGAATAGGTTTTGGTCTCAAAATTATATCGATCAGACACATGGTTGATGAGTTGATGCGTAGCAACGCACGCCGGTTATTTGTCATTTGCCAAAAATTGTCATAAACAAGCTTAATTTGATCACACTTCAAACAGGTCAGACTTACCGTGCTCATATAAGCATTAACAATTTTACCCTTTTATTCAAGGACTAAATAATATCTGTCGTAATAAAGCCATTAATTTAAAAGGTACAAATGCTTCTATATGATACAATAATATATTAGACACTTTGTAAATCTTGTGAAGGTACTTCATAGTTTCAGTTTCTGCTCTGTCAGTAGTTATTCCTAAACAAAATACAGTTTAATACACACTTAACTTTTCATTAAACTTCAAATGCACCCACGTAACTTTCAGATCCTTTGTAACTGTAAATTGTTAACTCTCAAGTAAGTTTATAATTTGCTTCGTTATTATAGATATTTATTGTGAAATCACTTTCTCAAGAGTACAATAATTGAATAATGCTATCTCCGAATCTGTATAGCATTAGTCACAAATTTACTCATTGTTACGTATATTTAAAACGTGGGCGTTAATCCTCATCCACCCTGTCTATGTTTCCGCATCGATGGATCCGCTGAATGGCTCGAGTGGGCAGACGGACGTACGCCAATTATTATGGTTCACTTTCTACGGTTAATTGAACATATGTTCATATTCATGCATGCACCAAAACATTGCTGGATTGCATGTGATTGTGACACTTCCATACATCACGCGTTACGTTACGCGTCGCTCTGTTACGGTGACTTGAGGACGCGACTGTAGAATCTTACATCTAAATCAAATCATATTGTTTGTTACTACAGACTGGCTGTGCTTCGTAGTTTCACTGGCGATAATTTGAGGAAGAACGTACTGAGTTCCCAAAACAGGACATATTCTCTTCTTCAACCTCAGTATTTGTTGTGACATGATGTTTTATAGCCTACAGGCTACCATCTGCGAAAAATTTACTATCCAATATAATAGGTTCAATTCAACTAGTGGTTCTTGAAACAAGCGCGTTCAAACAAACAATCACACAAACTCTTCTTTATAATATTAGCACTATAGATGTTGAATAAAATATTAACGATGTGTTTGACCATAGTGATGTACTATTTATCTAAACTAAATTACCTACCTTATAAAAACCTACATTAAAATATGAAATAAACTAATATTATTGGATAAAAAAAATTAAAAAGGATACGCTCATAAATCGTAACTGATAATGATGTGACATTTTTTTCTGAAAATCTCCGATAATATAGGCAAAGGTTTATGCGTTATCTCATTTATGTATATTCTTTCTATATTTCTTAGAATTCTTACCCAAAGTATCTTATTACTTTAGATTTTAGAACCTGTTGAGTTTCTTTACAAGCAATTTACCAAATTTTCACAACACTAATTGAATAATAAAGCTTGCCTAATTCAAACATAATTTGCGGTGCAATTATTTAACCGACGATAACATCAAAAGTATTATCGTTATAAATTATGATACGATGAAAGAAATTTCTATGACTAAACGTCTGTGAGACTCTTTACACGCAGGCTACACGACACGACGCTTTGCGAATTTTCGAAAATATTTGAAAAGGGGTTATGCAAATATTAGGGAATATCCGAATATGTAGTATGCAAGTTCTTAGAAATATACAAATAGGGGATAAGCAATTTTTAAGAATGACCCAACAGGGATAAGCAAATTTTCGATAAATTGTACCGAACCTCGAATATTACGCTATTTTTAAGCATGTATTTGTATACGCATTTTAAACGGTGGTAACTTCATAAGTATCTGTTAACGCACCGTTATTGTAAGCTTACTAAGATATACGATGTAGCGTCTTGTGTGGTAACCTAGCTATTTTCCATAACATTATTATGTCATTATTATTTTATGCTTCATTATCGTTCAACGGACCTCGATATATTGCCAAAGCCGAGCTTGAAATTCTGCTTGAATGGTAAAACGACCTAAAACGGAAAATAATAGTTTAGACATTTTAGCAGCTTAATTCTGCCTAGATACTATTTTTCATTACATGGAGATGTTTATATTATATTTAAAGATACACCAGACACTTTCGATGAAACGTCGTTTATAAATGGCATTCGACTTTCGCATGCGTTGTTGCATAAACAAATACGTGATTAATAATACCGCAATATTTATAGCGAAGATGGTCCATTTAGATTGGCAATTGTTATGCGGCAAGCCAGTTTTTGCATCTCTAATTGATCGAGAATCGACTTCATACTTGATAAACTTTGCATCATCTATCACACTTACGGATATAATGTTACGAAAGTAATTTATAATAACAATGACACAACACTAAAATGTGCTTACATTTTTATGGCTCCTTTTATGTCTTTTACAAGCCTTTTTCTGTTTGTTTTGTACGGTGTATTTGGGTCGTAATATTTTGATGGTGTTTTTTATGTTATTTCATTACATGTGATTTATGTGACTGTAAAATGTGTACGTATTAATCATATGTTACAAAATACTTGTCATAAATCAAAGAAGCTCTGATGTATATGTCTTTTAAAGACAATCTCGTATCGATTTTTATGCAGCAAACGATGACCTGATGGTCAGTGGTCACCGCCACCCATGATTAATTAGCCTCCAAGGATGTCAACAACTCCTTTTATTTATTTACTCCCTTTATTTATTTATATTTATAAAAAAGACAGACAGAAGAAGTAAGAAATCAAAACATCTGTGAAATAAGCAACGATGACACTACGAATAAAATAAATTTGAAACTCCGGCAATATCGACTATTCGAATCGTAACTGACGAATCGGTCACAATTCGAATAGTCGATCACGCGAAAGTTGCGATAAAAATAACAATGACACAATTACGAACACGTCACATGACATAACCGGTTGAACAACATTGCAATACGGAACGGATATCGTATACATATCCGTTTCATATCCATAGTGCACGAGATGAAATTAACGAGTCCCATTAGATGATCGTTTCCGCACTATCTGTTTTCGACGGGCAACGATGCGACGCACCGCGGAGTATCGGGGTCGTATCGCATTGATTGTATATTATTAATGTTATTACTAATATTGATGTTGTTATTATATTGATATAGCCGTGTCTTTATTTACAAACTAGTAAATGCCCTCATACTTAATTTCATGTGCGTTTCTGTACCTCGAAGGGCACGTAAAGCCGTCGATTTCGGTTGTTAAAAACAGTCAAATCGCGTATGTGGCGGGGGCACGTGAAAAGTAATGGAGCGTTATTGATCTAATGTTTTGTTAAAACAATTCAACTTAGATACTGTGTCTACTATTTTGTCGTGTTGTAGGTTGGATGATTCCCAGCAATAGTCAAGAAATCACAATATTATTCGTAAAATTTTGTATCTTTTCCATTTTCCTACTATCAAATTTTATTAAGGTTATTAAGCACCTACGAGAACAGCATTTACCACATCCACCCAGGGTTAACTAGTGGACAATGCCATTAGGCATTCGCATATGACATAATTATATATAAATAAATACATATCTATAGATTAAGGATAAATGTCGCTCAATATATAGTATCGACTCTAAAATAACTTATTTCACAGCTGAGTTCACATAATAAAACGGTAACTATTAAAATCAGTTATTCCCAGTACGAATATAAAACCCAATTTTCGCTGTATCTATGTCATTCGTTCAGCGGAAGGATGAATGAACGGATTACAGACATTAAATAATATTACGGTATGTTTACTTTACCTTTCTTTATCGACATGAATAGAACTGAAATAGGTTGTAAACACTAATGTATGTAGCCTGACCTAAATGTGTATGACGCTTGTACGTCCCGCGGCTGAGAGCACCATCCGTCACTGTATTTATAGGATACTTTTATACAACTTATAAAGTGTAATTTATTTTATGATTATGTATAAACTTGTTTTTTTCATTAGTATTTTAACGACTCGGTTTAACGAAGTGTACATTTTTATTTTAATGTAAATATGATTTATGGGTCGAATATTGCAACAGTAATTTTCGTTTATTCTATACATAATGGTACCTGCAGGTACCATAGTATACCTGTATAGATGAGGATTATTATTATAAAAAAATTTACTCATTTTGAACCGATTTGTAATCTTATAAGTAATGAGCCTGTGAAGAAAGGGGTTTTGCTTTGATTTCCGGTCTGGGTGTATACCCATACATGTATATGTATATGTATGACAGATAAACGTTTGTTATCGAGATGGGTGTTTGTCCATTTAACCCTCAACATAAGGAATCTTAATACTGACTGTGTAAACTTTTACCGGGTTGTAAATAATTTAAGCAGGTTTTCCTGCTGTCACTTAATTTTAAATTATAAGTAAAATTAATTATAAGTTAGCTGATTTCCAAATGAATATTTGCATTAAATTAACATTATACTCGTTGTCACAACATGCAGTAACAGCACTCCTAATAAATTCAATAACGTTACCTAATATTTGACATGTAACAGGTTGGTAAGCTTTTATTGCTTTCGCACATAATATGCGAATAATGAATGTGTCCAAATTCAATAACTTTGCTGATATTTATAATTTAATTACAATATTTCCTTTTATATTTGAATTTTTGCAAATCATTAAAGGCTGAGATCTGTCGGGTGTCATAATAGCTCATGGCTCTATACATGTTAGGTATAGATAGGAAATTGCTTTTTTCGTAATATAATTTTAGGTATCTCATATAAAACCTATCAAAATAAAATATAGATAAAACGCTTATTAACACATTATGATGAAAGTAAAATAAATTTAAAAAATTAAGAAGTTACCAATATTTATAAAAAGATCTTTTTCTTAGTGAATATACTGTGATACGGAACCATACGTATGCGGGTAGTACTTGCACTTGACCCATTTGTCTTCCCAATTTCCGTAATATTTAAACTACGTGGTCACCCTTGCCCCACCTGACGTAACGGGATGAGTTCTGCGCGGACTGAGTTCAATCTGAGAAGTTCTGTTTAAAGTGATCTGAAAATATTTCTGTTGCTCTAGCGCTCATAGCGTGACGGCTTGTATCCGTCATGAGTGATCGGCAACGTAATACAACAGCAGGCTCGGTCGAAAAGTTGGGGAAAAAAAATTTCATTACCTTGCTTCGGATGGCATGTAAAGTGATGGCTGATGTCATCAGACGACACTCTTTAAACCTTGTGAGGCCTTAGAGTGACATAAAAACTTTCGACACGAGGACGAGCTGGCCAGTGGTCACCCAAACTATCCCCTTTCCAGCTCAAAGGACCCCTCCACTAATCCCCACTGTTGCAATGAAATGAGGCTCTAAGCTTCCGAAGACCAAAAAAGTGTCCATTCAGTTTTGTAACTGACCAAAACAATTTTAATACTAATTTAAGTTAGCGCAGCGTGTCGAATGCTCGACATTATATATATAATTATTTCAGGCCATTTAGAAACAAGAAGTCTAGAAGTTGATAAAATATATAAAAAGCGTTGTCAATCAACAGTAAGTGGAACAGAGTTATTCGGACCAAACTCGTAACCTAGTATTGGTAGGTCCGATATCGGAAATTTGTTATACAAGACCGTTGTTGCTACGCAAATCTTGGGTTGCTTGGCCCGCGGCTTCGACCACGGAAGTGGTATCCTTCCGAATAATGGGCCTAGTTATTATTTTTTAACCACTAATCGATGAGCATAAAGTAAACATCGGTTCAAACCGAATTGTTGAAGGGGTTAGTGCCAACCGAAGGTTTGGAAGTTGGCGATCCCGGCAACTAGATATTTTTGCTGGATTTAGAGCATAATATCGTGTAATATGTACTTTTTCGAGAACTTTTAGACATGCCTCCCCTCGGCACACCCATTCCTCCGACATGTCTGAACCAAACTATTGTTAAAAAAAATTACCCTTTGAGGGGTGGTGGTTTTTTAAATACATACAAGTAGTGCACCTTTTGAATAACATCCCAATACACAGTTTTCAATTCTTAGATCTGTAGGTTTAGACCGTGAGTCAGTGAAACTCGAGCCTTATAATTTGATTGCATAAGTGTGAGTAAGCAGTAAACAGGTAGTTATTGCCAAATATAACAGTTCCACTTCCTCCTAAGGTCGGCGCGGCGTCGTAGACTGCGTGTCGATAAGACTCCGCTTTCGAGGTTAGGTAACACATAAAGATTGCTTGGTTTAGACCACAGACACAAAAAGAAACCAGTCTTCTAGAGATCTCCTTTTTTATAGAAGAAATAGAGAGAAGTTTGGTATATAATTAATTATATTCTCTTTATTTGTAGCTCAGATAAGAAATGAATTTAAAAAAAGCGGCCGTATTGCATTTCTAAGCGGCAGACAGTGTCATCTTAGGTTTGTGTCTATTTTTGGTACTCAGTATACATTAAAATTAAGTCTGGCATTATATAATTTTATTTATTTTATCTTTTTTTAATTATTATTTCATTTATTTAAGCATTTGCAACAACAATATAGTTACATGTATGTATGTGAATATGTTATGAAATTACACTGTTTATAACGAAACTCCAGGGACTGAGCAATTTTTATCGTTATAATATGTTTTTTTTACATATTATAAGTTAATTCCTGACTACAATCCCACCTGATTGTAAGTAGCGATATTGTCTTAGATGGTAAGGCGCATTAACTTAGAAGAAGCCTATTCGCTCTTGTCTTAAAGACACCCACATTACACTCGACCGGAAACACAGGACGCTGGCAACTCATAAAAAGATAACGTTATAAAGAGTTTACACTGTCATTTCGTTCATTAATTTCATCACATGTTCTATACATGTAACTATAATGTTGTTACAAATGTTTTGCAAATTTTGTTTGATATTATCAGAAGCGATTTTAATCGATTAAAATTATCTATTTCTAACAGCGTAATCGTTTCGATTGGTGTCAGTCCAATTAATAACCCGTTGACCCCTAATCGTGTAGAAACTGGTTTAATTCATATGTTTTGTATCAGAAATTCGATCTCAGATAATCATATCATTATTGTTATATCTTATCAAATTACTTTATACTCGATACTTTCAATAATTCTATTATACTTCCCAATATTCGAATAAATGGTATAGAGCGCCCACTTAAAAACAAATCATTTGTAAATTAACGGTTACTTAAGAGACTGATTTGGATCTAGTACGCGCCGTAGACGTTGTTTAGCAATTTTACACAATATAAGCACATCAAATACTGTAGATTTCGAATTTGAGCTAGAACATGTCAATTATAAACCTTTTATATATGGCAGGTTAATTCAAATGTATTGACACTTAGGACGTTCCACAGTGGAACTTCCACTATAGGTGTTCCTGCAAAATATGTCAAGAAGTTGAGAAAAATGCAGCATTCAGTTGTCAATTGTCATAGATAGTCGTCTGTCATGTCTGATTTCATAACAAAGATTGTATGTCGTAATCGATGATGTTAAAAACGATTCTATCTTTATTATCTTCTAATTAAAGTGTTACTTTGTGTACTTTTTCGTAGAGAAGAAGAAGGAACATTGACTTCGTCAGTGCCTCTACAACAACCTACGTTATTCAATGTTGCACTAGTAGCAGTAGAGAATGCGTCATCATATTTATTTC
Source organism: Asbolis capucinus (assembly GCA_018249125.1). Lineage (NCBI taxonomy): Eukaryota > Metazoa > Arthropoda > Insecta > Lepidoptera > Hesperiidae > Asbolis > Asbolis capucinus. Next base: position 23,014 of record DWJZ01000087.1, read on the forward strand.
ATTCGATTCAATACATTTCATCGTGAAGAAGCAACTGTGTCAGTTTATTTTCTGTTCAATTTTGGGATTAGTTCACGGTTAGGGCTTGTCAGTTGAGTCATAATGATATGGTTTCATTGCTACCTACTCTTAGTCATCAGTGAACAGATGAAAAACGAATACAAGTGTGGTTTATCTCAATCGATTCATAAATAAAATTATTATAAGAAACCCACCTTCTTCTGAACTTATTTCGCGAAGCATGAGAGTTTCTTAGTTTATAATATTACATGATGTCATTAGATGTGGGATTTGTATAGTGGAGTTTTCCAAGGAGGTGCATGGATTGAGTACAGGCCTCTGTGAAGAGTTTAATACGTGTGTGTAACCCAAAACTATCCCCCTTCTGGGCTCGGATCTCCACTCACAATATGAGAGGTATAGGCCATAGTCCACCAAGCTGCCCAAGTCCTATCACTACATTCTCTTTATAGACCGTATTATATCTACAATTGTTTTGATAGCATTAAAGCAATATGTATATTCAATGCGTTTTGTCCTGCGTCTCTCTATACTTACGTTTCCAAAGAGCTCAGGTGATCTAAATCATGCTATTCGTCCATCATAATAAAAAGGTTAAACCACCCAGCATTTCGTTACTATATAATATTTTATACATATTTACATACTTTTCTTACACAACCAATATGGTAATATTGCGGAAATATCATCTCCTAACCATTGGAGACATTTCCATAAGAATCGAAGTCCCATTTCATCATCAATCATTTCGCGTGTCTCTATACTTTTATGCAGCACAACCGTTTCTTCTCACGCACTGGTAAAATTTAATCGATTTACAATCTTAAATCGATATCAATAAGAGCCACGTTCCACAACTTCCTCAAATGAGGTAGCCGCAGCTGTAACTGATCGATCTGTAAGTCGGCTTGAAGCTTTTAATACTTATCTTGAAGGTTCTGTTTATTAATTAACTGTATTTCTGTTATCTGCAATGTTATGAACGACTCGGCTCGTAGATCCTTAACTCGCAGTTAGTTGGATAGGTTCCGTTCCGTTAGTCTGCCGGTTAAATAATCAAGTTTAGTTACGCCGGCTTACGTTGTACTGAAACTGTTAGCTTTATGTGTGACACTCAGTAATGACTTCCTATCTTGATTGTTATCTTAATGTTTTAGGATCTTCTATTTTATTCCAAGTTTTCGACTAATAAGTATTTCGTGAGTTGTTATTTTTATAACCAACAATGATCAGCTGGTAGTTTGCTATTTGAATACTAAAATAATTCTAATATTCCAGAATTATATTTTTGACACAAAATTTTTAATGAATCTTTATAGGTTTATAAAATTATAAGTTATTGTGTTTTGAACTTCAATAAATCATTATTCCACACGCCTCTCAATAGGATTTAAAAAACTCCCGAATTAACTTCGGTCACGGCGATGACAGGCGACAAGTATCGAATTATAGTGGACCTGGATTGTCACCAGAGTAGATAACCAGTTAGTAATAATTAAATAGAAACAGAAAATATACAATTCGTGATATAAAATTTTCAATCGTAAATGACTTGCAACTCAGGAGTGTCGCTTCCAATAGATTTCTTAACCGAAAGTTTGTAACCATTAATATTTCCAAATTCTACCCAATTCATTGATTTTTTACTATAACGTACGTCTAAACTACTACGACTAAACTAGACATCCACAGTAGGACAAGATGAGTATAGAAAAAATATTATGGCGAATTTCTTGGAATCGTTTGGCAAGACAGTGCGCCTGCGTAGCTTGGGCTGAGTGCAGAATGTCGCATGTCATACCTGTCTCATACGTGTGATTTGTGGCTCTAGAACAATTTCAAATGTGTATAATTAGTCTTATTTGCAACCTAGCCTTAGTGTATAAAAATGTACATACATCTAACAAAACAAAGAAGGATTTTACTCCTGGGACTAATGAACCCAATAATAGAAGATAATAAGATGAAGATGTAGAAATAGATGAGTATAATGAAGATGAGACATTAGACTCGTTTACGTTATTATTGTTCTTATTTTAGTATCCGACTATTGAATTACACATAACCTAAATATATAATGAACATCAAGTATAGCACAATCTGTAAGGAACCATAGGAAACCATAATAATAGCTTAAAAATAAATACTACGTTGAATGGCAACACTGTTACATTAAGGGTACCTTGCATTGTGATAAATTATAAAGCACTCGTTTTAAATTATCCTAATCAGATGTCAGCACTCGAAATTATGTTCATTTTAAAGAAAGACTTAACGGTATGTTAGTTAATGGCCGTTTCGTGAGTAGTTAGAAATAAGAAAAAGTAAACGCCGTCCGCCCTATCTGCTCGTATATCGTGCGGTGAAGGAAAAGTATGACAAATCGCAATTATAACGCAATATGTTCACGGATCTGGCCGAAGTTAAAGTGATATTCTTACTCTTAAAAGTCGCTTGCTTATCTATTGTAGAAAACGTGACAATCGTGACATCGTTTTGCTGTGTCACCTCACTCTTGTTTTGTAGTAATCTTTCTATACATCCTCTTTTTGCTATGTATTGTCTGCGTAGAGATCAATAACTAATAGTTTTAATCGAAGGCTTCGCGCTTTAGATCCTGTTACATTAGCCCAAAATGTAGCTACTTACACCAGTAATGTTCTTATTGACATATTAACTAAAATCCAATTAGTTTCGTCATCGTAAAATGTTTTATATATTCATAATTACTTCGTGCTAAGTTATGATTTTCCTTTTGTAGATAGATAAAAGAGTAATCGACTAGATACAGTCTGATACTGTTCTCATCGCTAATCTAATCAATATCTATTAATATCGATAACGAAGAACCTAAAGATAATGCAAGTGAGAAATATTGAATAGTATTGGTCTAATAGGGTCATCTTTTTAAAATATATCTTGCGTTAGGAGTACACAACACCACAACTAAAATTCTTATATTTCCGCTGTCTCCATTACTACGTCCATTGATGGTCTTGTTGAAAATAGTTATAAGTTGTTCCGTGTTTACTCTGTGTTATGCGGCTCGTTAGCAACTCGGCGTCACTACAACAACACTCGAGACGTGATCGAAGACAAATAAACATTACACAACACAAATGTTCGATTTGGTGACAGGATTTATGGCACGAACAATATTATGTCGTAAGAAAAAATAGAAAACAAATAACGGACTTATGGAAAGTTCCATTTATTAATTATATTCAATAATTAATTGTGATATTTCACACGATTCTTTGAAAACGATGTAGAACTAAAACATATTTAAATATAAATAAATTCTAAGAAAATATAGAAACATGAAAACTTTCAAGAAAGTTGGTGTCGCGTCGCGTCGTCCTCATTGTAGCGAGCGGCTGACGAGTCGTCCGGAAAAAAGACCATCAATTTTCGAACCGTGAAAACGACGATTTGGCAGACGCCGCGGAGTCTGCGCGGGAGCACTTTCTCTGCGCCTGCGCAGAGCGACGCAACGCGCCACAGTCCTGCAGGCAAGCGCGCGCGACGCCCGCACTTCCGGAAATTTTAATATATTTCTTTTACGATTCGATTGATACTTCATCTCAGTCAGTTCGCTCGGACGCACGTCGGCTGGCAGATGCATGACTATTGTGGATTGCCTCGCAGACGGCATGAAAATTATTCGAATCGTTCGGCTCCTACCTCGCGCGATATTTCGGATTTTCGCGATCAGGGTTGATATACCGGTGGATAACAAATAGTGTTAGAGCAGTGTCTTTGAAAACAATTGCATTATCACGTGCTCGCCGATGCCAAGCGCTAACAATGACCGCAATTTGTCGCATTCGGTCTTGACGCGAATGGACTCCAGCCAAGCCATGACGCTGTGGTACACCGATATATTGGTGAGATTTTAAATGCCGTGATTTATCCGCACATTCGTTAATTGTCGAACATTCGACGCGTGAAGCTGTAAATATAAATATAGCGAACGTTAATCAAACTCTGTTAATTTAATATTTTTTTGTGGCCAGTTTCGCTCGGCTGCACCTCGTGGCTTTTGTTTCGAAAGTGATCTCAACTGTGTGGTTATTATTGTTGATTACAGTGTTAGTGTAGGTAATAGGATTCGACAAATTTTATAATCGTGACACAACTCCATTGTCGGTTAAAATTATAACGCGCTCCGCGGTGCACAATTAGAACTGTAAAACAAAAAGGTTGAAGTGAAATTTGAAGCAATAATTCTAATTTGAAACAGTGCAAACCAAATTGCTTACATAATGCGTCTGCAGTCTCTGGCAATCGTAAGTCGAGTTATTTTGACAATTTTTCGTGGTGTGGTTTGATTTTAATACGTGTGACGTACATACCTCCAACGATAATCTTTCTCACATAAACGCTTTTCTTCATTAGCGAATCACGTTTCTAAAGTTCACAAAATCAGTTAAACTTCCAAAAGCTTTTCAAAATTCAGAAAAAAAATAACATCCTCACCAAAATTCTGTGATTGAAATAAATGTATGATCATTTTAAGATTCTGAAATAAGAATATCGCCTAGAGTCGATTTAATTTGATTCTCTTTTTCTGTAGTCCTCAGAGTGACCTTCCAATCTTTTTTCTTCTCTTTATACCTTACCAATAATTTCGTTTCAAGTTAAGATTCATTATCCCAGTATTTATCCTACATATTACAAATATAACATAATCTTCTCGGTTTTCATTGATACTAACTACTAATAGAACCGTTTGAAGAGATTTCTATTTAGCAGTAATTAAGACCGTATTGGTACATAACTGGAATTATTGATTTCACCTCGTGTTTAATAAAGTGTGTACTCTTTTACCATAGTTCATCATTTGCTTATGTTCGTTAAACATGATGAAACCATTGCTTTAATTTTTAAACTACTCACAATTGCATGTGTTTATGAATTTGACTAAAAAATAACGTAGCTTTCGTTTTAAGTTGCAGAATCTGTTTTAAAATCTAGTTTTTTCTTCTGTGTCTCTTCGCTTTTAAAATGATTACTATTGTAGATAGATCTTTTGTAACTATTACTATTTTTGATAGTATTGTTTTCCGGTCCATGTAATTAAAATACACTGGGACTGACATCCTTCAAGTTTGTTGGATGACGCAAGCTAAACGTCGTGCGCGGGTGTCACAACCTAAGAGATGCGTTTATCGGAAGGCTTAGGCAATTGACCCACAAGTAATACGTTATTAACGGCCAACTACGGAGCCTTCAATACCACCTAGATATTTATCGGGTCAATGGCTGCGCAGGTAGTATTGAATTTCTTTTGACTTTCTATATAATTATTGTGGATAGCACGCAATACGGCGTCTTAGATTGGCGTTTCGAACTCGTTAACGTGTTCAGGCTTAAGGTTTATCTTGTTTCATCTTCAGTAGTATGGTTATTGACATCGAGCCTTGCTCTCAGAACTATGTTGAGGATTCTAATAGATAAATCGCTGGTGCAATGACTAATAAAGGTATATGTCGTCTACTACAAAGACCAATGCATTACTTAATGTACGTTATCTTCGCTTTAGTGCTGATTAAGTAAACTTTAAAGTTCTTTCTATTTCGACACGTTAAACATTTAGTTAGACATGCTTATGTCTGTTGTAAGAAAAGACAAGGTAGGTCAAGAACAAGAAGTATTATCGGACAAACTCTTTTTACACACATTTAATGCAGCGCACGGGATAAGTGTGTCAGACGCAATAAATCTTCGATTCTTATCGACATGTAATTTTAGAGAATATTGAAAGTATGAATGTCTGTTCACATAGAGAGATAGTATTCACGATGCTATGCCCCACTAGACCAATACCAAATGCCTAGACGTTAACTATTGGGCTTACTCGTATTTGAACGTATACCGGCCACTTCACTCTTGTCTATACAATACGGGGTAGTCGTTGCTATCTATGCAAAACAGAAAGGAGTTTTTTTCCGCTAGCTGTTTTTTGCTTCCTGTCTACACTTGCGTGCATAGTCTTACTTTAGTTTGTGTCGCTAATAAAGCCGATGGCAGATATGTATTGTCTATCGAGTATTTACGCGTTATCAAAGAATTTCCATAATTTTTTATGTTCTTTTGTTATTAATGTGATATTTGATGTACGGATCTTATATTGTTAACTTTTGACTTTCGATAAAATAGCTATGGGTTCCTACGCTTTTCATTTCATTTCACTATAGTTCAGGTGTCCGTTAGCTTGCGTGCGTGTTTCGTTTTGTTACCGAATATCGATTCTAATCGAGTTCCTTTTTTAACGGAATCGTATCGACGAACGGAAACTGATCGATGCACTTTTTGCCGATAACAAATGTAACAGTAAGTGGACAGGGAAAGGCTTCGCGTTACATATCGTCGATTTGGTATTCATTGTTGATGTCGTATGTAAATATCGTTTTTTTGATTCCGTACTTGAAGGAGAACGGAAAACCATTTATTGAGACTTCGCTGTTCGTTCGTCTGTTTGTCACAGGAATCTTTATCTGGAATTGTAAGACTCTTAAGTATTAGTTTCTATGTATGTTATCGAAATATAACATATATATACAAAATATATATATATATATAGGTATCAGCATTCAGAATTTAGTTGTCGATTATCAATTTATTTTTAAACCGTAATTCGCAGAATAATGTAGAAGAAAGCATAATTAGGTCATAATTGTTTTCGTTGTTTTTATTTTTGTAAGTCTTCTAAGTGACTTTGATAATCAAAATGTTAAATATATATGTATATATATATTGATAATTTAAATATTACATGCTAGTCCGGAACCTTTTATTTACAGGTCCGATTCGCACTTGATCGTTTTGTTTTCCTTTTTTTCGCGACGCTTGGTGATGCGAGTGGCGCCAGTGCCGTTGGACCGAGGCCCAAGAGTTTGTTTACTGAATCTACATTAACATGAGCCAAAAAATGTTGAAATTGTGTTAAAAATTAATAAATAATCTTTTGTAACTCGTATTTTTGCTTCAATTAAACTTAAGTTTTGCTAGGTTGACGCCATAGCACGATTGATATTTTGATATTAAAGGAAGAAGTAATATGATATTATCGGAAAATGCTACCTACTTATTTAAATCGATATTTCATTATGTTGGTAATTAAATACTCGTTACATCAAGAGGTACTGCCTGGAATGATATCACAAATTTAGTGTATAATAAGTATTATGCTATTAATATTATAATTACGAAACTTTCCGAAGTTGAATGGATGGATGGATGAAAGAGTACTGAACGGAGCTGAATGAAATTTTACACAAAGATAGATGAAAGTCTGGAATAACACATGGGCTACGCTTATAGCATACGATTACGATACACGCGGGCGATTTTGCGGGAGTAGTTCCAAATAAAATACATTTTAATTCGCTGTATTGATAGTTTCATTCGACCGTAGCATTATTTTACTATTGATTATATTATACTATTTATATAAAAAGCCGTGCCAAGACACGTCATAATAACCTGCCCAATACAGTTATTTTTTTAGTCATGAATTTTCTTAAATTTTCGAAACGAAAATATAGCAGATAGAGTACATTTTATCTTCGTGACAATTATAAGAACAATATGTCGTGAAAATTTAATTTTTTTTTAAATTAACGACTGGACAAAGACTTTTTCTACAAATATTTTTTCAGAAGTTGTATATAGATCAGTCATTTTCCTGGAGTATAAATCCTAAGTGGAAATATGTATGCGTTAGTCCACGAATGGTGCCTTTGGTCTTTGGGGATTTCCTATTGAACAAAAAAGGGTGCTTCATAAGCTCCTCCTGTGGAGCAAGTTGTACTAGCTTTGATTTTCGGCGGTAAACATTTATGTGCTAGATGTATGTTTGTTCTATGTCAAGTATATTTTTGAGTGTATTATTTTTATTACTATAGTAACCGCCCCAAGGAACGCCCTATGCAGGCATACATGGCAAACATGGCAGAAGTGCGTCGGGTATAGCTAATTTAAAGTAGAAAAAAAACGTAACGCAAATACCATTCTATTTATTCATCCACTTACTTCACCTCCATCATCCACAACATTTCCATCAGAGAGGATAAGCAATCACATGTATCCGCTCAGTAAGAAATCCTCTAAAATTTTGAAAGCGCATTTAACTAATAAAAGTCGAGTTGGTAAACGACCAGTCGGCTGCTTTCACCATTAATTAGGATGGCCGTCGAGGAACCAATTACTGTATTATGAGCTCTAAATGCCATTTAACCTACAAACTTGGCTAGCTAGCTAGCTACATATAAATCATTGCACTGTCGATTTCTTCTACTAACCAGCTTTTGCCCGCGGCTATGTACACGTTTGTATTGTTTATTAAAGACCAGTAGATTATATTTTAATAGCATTTTCATGTTAGTGTTATTTGGTCAACTTTAATGTATGCTATAGAATGAAATGCATTTAGTCCCGGGGCTTAAGTCGATTCTGATTGATTGGATGCGTTAAGCAATAGCAGGCGCGGTTGGTAAGCGGATTATTTCTTATGGCTTGAGCGCTTCCGTACCTCAGAGGGCCCGTAAAACGGCCCGAGTTCAGCAAGCGGACGGGGTCGGTAAGCAATGGTGAAAAATTCCACAGTATTCCGTGCTTCGGAGGGCACTTAAAAGATTGAAATGGAGTAGGCCATTTATATGTAGACGTTTGAATTTACTTCTAAATAATCACTATGAAACGCAGTCGTCCGCCAAGGAATATTCTAATACACAAAGACGACGCTAATCTCGCATCTAGAACATTCTTTGTGTTACATTTGCACAGTAACCTAGATCGAGTGTAACTCTTCGTGATTAAAATTCCCTCTGTAACAATGCGATGTGCTTTTAACAGGCGCACACGTTCCTCTCGTTCCGGGAAATTTCTGGGCGGACCGCGGTGCATTAACCCAATTTGTTTGCAGGTTAGGTGTACGTTAATCATTGGTTATATAGCATTTTGGAGGTTTACTACTTCGATAATTAAAAAGATTGTACTGTTTGCGACTACTAATAAGCATCGGCTTCTGACCTGGAGTGGGGGTGCACAGGTGATGACCTGGAGGGGTGGTGCACGGGTGCTGACCTGGAGGGGGGATGCATGGATGCTGGGTGCACGGGTGCTGACCTGGAGGGAGGTGCGGGTGTCAGAAGACCAAGAGGGGACAAGCTAGATTTTTGAAGAGATACTTCTTTTGACGCTTTAGGAAAAAATTATGACAGTTTATTTTTACGATGCGCGCGCACACAGTCACAAGAAACCGACACTCTGAAGGTTGCTAGTTAACATTTTGTTTTTCTATTATTAATCTTTTTTTCTGCAAACGTATTACGTTGACGATTTTTTTATAATGATTTTTATCTTGTTACGCCGAAAAAGTATAACTTCTTACTTGCATATATAAGTACACACAATTTTTTATTAGTATTATAATATCAACGAAGGAAAACAGTAAGGGCGCAACTCTTTTACTAACTCATAAGAGTTACTCCGTTAGTCCAAAGGGTCTAGCTTCATAAGCTGTAACTGAACCTTGAATTTTTCTTACTGTAAGGTATTTTATCTCCAACAATTAGAATCGGGGCAGCGTGGTGGAGTATGCAATAGGCCTCAGTTTTAGAGACAGAACTTCGCCCACTAGTGGACAATTAATGGTTAAAGTTACTGTATTACATATATCTATATTTTCGCTATATATTATATTAATATATAATAGTTTTGTCCTAAAAGATTCCTTAACCAATATTTTTATAAAAATCCGCAATGCAGTAACCCAGTTCCGAAGCTGTAAGCACCATGTTGAATACGATAGGTATATACAAACTCTAGTAAAGACAATGGTTTCTGATGACCAACAAAATATATTTTTAAATCTTCACACAACGTCGAGACTATATTTTTCTGGTTCGAAATGAGACACTCCGTGACAAAAGAGCGTGTAAAGTGTACTCATACGTTACAAAAGTCCTAATATGTTACAAAAGTCTTGATATGTTACAAAAGTCCTGATATGTTACAAAAGTCCTGATATGTTACAAAAGTCCTGATATGTTACAAAAGTCCTAATATGTTACAAAGGTCCTGATATGTTACAAAAGTCCTGATATGTTACAAAGGTCCTGATATGTTACAAAAGTCCTGATATGATACAAAGGTCCTGATATGTTACAAAAAGTACTCATATGTAACTAAGGAGTGATTCAAAAGAAAGGTATCAGTTTAATTTGTATAGTACATACATACATAGTGATAACATAGTGGTTTGAAAGTTAGTTTCTCGTACGGGAAGTCCTGGGTTCAAATCGTGCGCACCTCTATTTTTTTTAAATTATGTGGGTATCAGAAATTGATTATGATTTTATTATCACTTTAGGCTTTATCATAGTTTGTTTTATATATTTTGTTATTAATTTCATATTTGATGTAAGGTCTTTGTATTGTTAAATTTTGACTTTTGTTAAGTGAGCTTTTGGTTCCTAAGACGAAATAAATGCGTTTAATTTCATTTCATTTCATTTATGGTGAAGGAAAACATCGTGAGGTAATCAACACTCCTGGGAGTTCTCCATAAATGTCTCAAGGTACCCCTCACATTGTGAGTGAAGACCCGAGCCCAGCAGTGGGACAGTTATGGGTTGCAATTGTTAACGCAACAATTTGGTCATCTCCGAGACTTTTATATGATAAATGACAACATTGCAGAGGCATCGACGTCATTCGACCGTGGATGTGACGTCATCACATATTTTGAATAATTTATTTTGATTCTTCAAAAATAATTTAATGTAAGCTTAAAAAATAAATATTTCGGTTGAGGGTAGAAAAATAAAGACATCGCGTTTTTGCTTTCAAAACTTTTGAATTTTTGAAAAGTTGCCGTTAATTTTTATTTGTTTGTGTGTTCGTTGTTTTATTGTTGTTATAAGAATTTAGATACTACTAAATAGATAGTAGTTATCTTACCAATCCTCCCAATTTTCTGCCTTCAATTATTGTGGTCCTTTTCACAGCCAATTAATTAAAAACAATAACTCGTTCATGGTCCACATACAAATGATTCAGATGGCCGAGTGTGAGTTGTCCAAAGATATTTATAAAAAAAAAACATCTTTATATATAAAAATCCAGTGTCACGATGTTCGTTTGCGCTAATCACCGCAATCATTGTTGGGTCCAACTTTTAAGATAGGGTAGTATTAATCTGTTTTAATAATCTTATTTTTTTATCATTCATATGTCAGAGCAGCATGTGCCAGGTCAACTAGTATTATTATATGATGCCAAATAAACATAAAACCTATACAATACGGAAACACACAATGAAGTCATTGGAATTTTTTTCTTTATCTGCAAAAAGCAACAAAAGCACTCGTTATATTGACGGGTCCTGAGTCATATGACAGTTCGTTGACGGCTTTCGAAAGACCAGACACATATCTGATTCATCGTGTTCTATGCGTTTTGTGTAATGTCCGTAATTAGGGTGTGAAAGCGTACTGTGAGTGATCTGTAACCAGAACGTTAGATACGTCGTAAGATTCATTTAGTTACTGTAAGGATTCAATTCGTTTATGGCCCTGTACTGAACATTGATCTCTCATCATACTGAGGAGGCCTAGAGAAGATCACGCTACTCCAATACAGATTTGGGGAGGGGTTAGTGGCCAAACCAAGTGTCAAAAGATTTTTTTGCCGCCCGTAGGTCACCGAAGTGGCTTAACGATTGCTATCTAACGATAATAACAGAGCCCGATGGCTTTACGTGCCCTTCGAAGTACGGAAGCGCTCATCAAAGTTTCCTAACTCTCTATCGACTCTAAGCTTTTAATGCCTTTGTTCAATAAAATCTTTTCAAATTTCCAATCATAATAATTAACGCAAAATCTATAAATTTTTCTTTAGCATTTTTTTTATATATTTTTTTTAATAAAATAATTTACTACAATAATCTACGGATACATTACCTACCTAATTAAATAAAAGTAAGATACAAATTATTTGATTAAATCCAGCTCTCTTTTGATTCAAATTCTTTTTAGATTGCAACTGCTTAAATAACAATTTCAAAATGCAGATTTGCGAAATGAGATTAAATTGATTGAACGACGTGTGCGAGTGGCTTGTACCCACATAAGAAACATACCCGCAAATTATCTTATGATTATTATTATTAGCATTATTGCATACGTGTTATAAATTTCAATTGTCCGCCAGACGTTTGTGTCAAAAACGGAAAAAGTAACAAATTGAATGCGCTCCGTTCAATAAAAATCTAATTCTTCTCACTCTGCGCTCGTAAATCATTTAACTATGCCGTTACATGTCGCCTCCGGAATCGATTTTCATGATATTGTGGCTTAGGTACATGTAATCGATTAAAAATTAAATTGTCAAAATCTGTTGAGAGTGAAAACTCGAGTCCGAAAGGAGAAATTACTGGACGTACAATATGTACATATTTATTTTGAAGGCTTTATATAGACTTACGGGCAAATATTTAATAATTCCAGTAATAAATACACATAAATACAAGTTTAATATAGAAATTTTTACATCTTTTAACTTTTCTCACTGTAACTGGTACTTATTCGTGATTATTGGTAAAACCAATGTGTATGTAGTGTTATGTAGTAGACATTAAAAGTTATTAGTAATTAATATCTTTTTGAAATCCTACGAGTATTATACACGGAAAGTATTCTTTATAAATATAACAGATGGACGGTTCTTACTCTTTCACGCAAAAAATACTGAACTGATCTGAATTAAATGTAGCAAAGGGACAGATTATCGTCTGCAATAACATATAGACTACCTTTTAGCACATACCACGCGAACGACGCCGCGGGCGGACTCAAGTCGCTTATAAACAGATACATCATGTTACGCATTTCAAGTCCTTACGCACGATTTGATAACACTATGACGCAATAATTACCACACGGAGAGCGAAACAGTGAACGATATCATAAAATATTTAATGACCACGCTTGAAATACGATCGAATCGAAACGTATGAGACTCCGACCGAGGTGTTTGAACTATAACTACAATGTTTATGTTAGAACTTGCGAAATGTCCAGTTTTATATGCTTGAAATTGGCAAAGATTCAACATAAACCCGAGTATATCGCGTGTAAGGTTTGGGAACCAAAAGGTGTTAGTAGATGTATGCGCGGATTGATAGGAACTATTCGCTGGCGAGTAGTGATGGGTTCGTTTATATCATTATCAACGCGTAATGTTTGAACGTACACACATCAAAGTGAAAAATTCGAAAGCGCGAGTAAACGTTCTTGATACTCGCACTTTTATGGCTTATGATCCAGATTCGTAAGATTCACCTGACGCCAGATTTTGATGTAATGTAATTAAAAGAAGGAATTTAATAGAATAGGCTGAGGCAATCTGTATTTAATGAATTATCCGTATAAATAAAGCATAAAGATGTGCCCAAGAATACGTAGATGTATCTTTTTTAGAGATATTGTTGTTATCACATGATCGTTTCATATTTTGTACCGATTCTAATTACTGTTTTATGCATTTTATGATAACACATGTAAAACAACGTCTATCAAACTTTACTAAAGCTTTAAAGGTATACGCCTAAGGTAAGTCGGTCCTACACATTTCAGATCACGAAGTAAATTTTTCAAAACTTCAAACTAAATGTACGTAAAGTCTATTATTGACACTATGATACAGCGATAACAATAGCTACCAATCACACTACAATGTACATTTGTATAATCTATATTTTCATTATTACAGAGTCCTGGCGCGGTGAGCGGCGCGGGCGCTGGAGCGGGCGCGGGCGCGGAAAGCGGGTCCCGCGACGCTCTCGATGTCCGCTACTCGCTGGCGGCGCTCGCGGACGACTACACGAAACGCAAGCATGTTGTACGGGTCACCACTGCCGCTGGTGCTGAACTGCTGTTGCAGGTAAGCGACCAGCTAACATGATCCGTAATCCTAAATCTTAAGTAAAGCTTAAAAAGAATGGCGTCCATGGCAGTGGTAAGGACCGAAGTAGTATTAAATATAATCGCTTTTGTCAAGGACTATGGGTCTGTAGATTTCACACGATATATCAGTTAGTGTAATAATGCATATAAGTCATAAGTGGCCGCGATTATGTTGTAACCTCGCTCGATAGCAGAAGCGATGTCACAGCAAAACACTTTGTACACATCGTACAATACACCCACTACAAAGAAGTGATGATCCTTTCAAAAAAATCCAGTATCGCGGAGACTTTATCACCCTACATGCCATCTACGGGCTATATCCGCTTCTCGCGCAATTGTCGCAGATTTCGCACAGATTGCAAAAGAGTCTCCTCGAATACTCGATCATGCCTACATATTCGAAGTTAATCAATTAGAAAACACTACGCAAAGCGAAGCGAAACGGATTTGATGCGCCGATTAACTGAGCGTTTGCATATAAATTGATTCTCATCAAAACACTATTAAACTTGTATAATTGACCTTACTGGTTTAGTCTGTTCTAATTACAGTAGCCCAGTAAGTAGTAAAAAGTAAGAAATCGTAAATATATTGTATACGTAATCGTAATAATGTAGTACAACGTAATAATAAAGTGTTATTATGTTTTGTATGAGAACGTACAACGTGCCATCAGATGGCAGTACTTCGGTACACGCATACAAGTTTTCTTCCTTGATTGCTCAATATTCATTGCATTTCATTATATGCAAATTTGATTTTTAAATAAATTTTAAAATTACGGACGATTTCCAAGTATCCTTGGTGAAATGGCCATTGATAAAATTCTAAAAAGTATTCATCAAGTCCAGTCACTAATACCAAAAAAAAAATGATATTTAGGAATCTAATAAAATTCGAGAAACATAAAATAAATACTGTATAATTACTTATTAAAATTTAAAAACAGAACAGAATAATGTTTAAAAACAGAACGTTCTTTATGACTTAAGATTATATTATTGCGCTAGAAACATCTATGGCCAGCATTCATTTATATTACAGCTCTCACTTACTTAAATTAAAAGTAAAAAGCATATTGAACGATTTCGTAAGAACATCACTATAAACATTTTCACGCGTCAGCTTAAGATCTTTTTACATAAATCTAGTTCGACACTTCAAATGCATATGTGATAATAATTTAACTACAGAAAAGTCTCTTCTAAAAATAGGAGCTTTCATGTTTACTATATCAACTTACTAACTATAAATACATTTTAAATATAAAGAAAGAAAAAAAATCTATACTTTAAAATCACGCACAGTAATATGTATGTGTGATATACATTTTCAACGCCCATATTTAAAGTACTACACTAATCTACAGCTATACACTACGTTATAACATAAGGGAATACATAGATTACTATATACGTACACGTTTAAACTTCAATGTCAATTTCGTAAAAATTGCCCACCATCGGGTACCTTCAGTTTTGGAAAAGGTGTCTGACAAGGTTGAATCCTCTCACCCATTCTTTTTAATGCCTATGGAGTGTATATTACGAGGTGTGTATGCGAAGAGTCATATAGAGGAGTCATGATGAATATTAGGTCAATCACCATTTTTACGACCCGCCTCTCTTACTTCTACACTTTTTAATTTCTTAGAAGAAGAGTATACGTATTACATAAGTGACGAATAAGCTACCTCGTAGCTGTTTACTATGTACTCGGAGAAATAAAATTCTTGAAATCCCATAAGCACCATAGAGAAAGTGATGGTAGTTATAACTGGGTTATCTTAACCCATAAACAAATGACGTAACTTTAACCTAAATAAAACGGGTATGCTAAACATAAATATGTTTTTGTATAAACTGCTTTTGGAAATAGAAGTCATTACAAACACGTTCGCTCGTCTCAGGGACATTACAAGTTATATTCTGCCTTCCAGGTTTGTAGTAGTTCGAGTACTATTTAACGCACTTTGAAAACGCAGTAATTGGTACCATATTTTTGGTACGATTTAATATGAGAAACAACCTTAATAAGAAATGACAACTTCCTTAACAATAAATAATTTGCAGGCTGACGGCGCAGCGGACGCTCAGAGATGGCTGGCGGCGCTTAGGCGGCACTCAGCAGAGCCCCCACCGGCGGAGACCGCTCCTCCGGCCGCGGCAGAGCCCCCGACCCCTACACCCGCCACGGCACCGCCGCCAAGCTGCCCCTCACCACAGCCCCCGCAGAGAAGCAAGAAGGTCGGCAGGAACAGATCCCCCACAGGAAAAGATCCAGGTATGACTAGACCTTTAACTGTTTAATTAGAGTTAAAAATCTTATATAATAAACCTACTTAAGATTTAAAAACTACTGGTTTCTGCATGCTGCTTCGCTCGCGTGGTACGTTAATAACAAAGTGCCTATATGTTATACCAGTCTATTATCCCCTATACCAATTTTCATTTCGTGTAACAGGAACAAACATTTATCCATCTATCCTAACAAACTTTCTCATTCGTTATAAATAACAAGATAATCTATAAAATACATGTGTTAAGTTAACATACATACATTGAACCTACACCAGGTCCACCAACACCGACGCTGCCCTCGTCGCCCAAGAACAAGACCTGGAAGGGCCGCATGGCGAAGCAGCTGCGTCGTATGCACGGAGGCGCGGGGAGCGCAGGGGGCGCAGCGCCCGCCGCCAGCGGCTGGCTCGGCGCGCCGCTCGAGCGCTGCCCCGCTGACCCCGACCACCCCCTCGTGCCACGCGCCGTCACCTTGCCCGCAAGGGCTGTTGAGGTAAGTTATATTTAGAAGACGACATGGAAGTCGATTAATTTTCCTAGCTCTCTGTTGTGCTGAAGAGCCCAACTACGAAAAATTACGTATAACGAGTAATCTCATCAAAATGGACATTAAACTTCGGTACTCCGAGCCATTACTAGTTACTAAATTTGTATACAGATTCTATTCTAACGAGTGATTTCAGTAATCATTAAAGATGGCGAGTGTAGCAGAATGCGACAGTAATAAACATCTAAGTAATTGTATTCAAATTCCAGGCGTACGGTCTCCGGACAGTGGGTGTGTACCGCGTGCCGGGGAATGCCGCGGGCGTCGCGGCGCTGGCGGCGGCGCTGGACCGCGGCGCGCCGCCCGCCGAGCCGGACGCGCGCTGGGCCGACGTGCATGTGGCCTCCAGCCTGCTGAAGGCCTACCTGCGACGGCTGCCAGACCCCTTGCTCACTGCACATCTGTATCCCGCGTTTATTGGTGAGTTCATGTGTTGATTGGTGGGTTGGTGCATTTATTAGCAATTTACCACGTTTTTCTTTGGGGTGCCGCCAGCCATCGCCGACTTTATGCAAATATTTCTGGGTGCGCGTATTTATTTGCGAAAATAATTACTGTCAAGATACGTAAGCTAATAATTTCGA
This sequence comes from Asbolis capucinus, assembly GCA_018249125.1. Classification (NCBI taxonomy): domain Eukaryota; kingdom Metazoa; phylum Arthropoda; class Insecta; order Lepidoptera; family Hesperiidae; genus Asbolis; species Asbolis capucinus. The sequence continues at coordinate 40,442 of DWJZ01000087.1, forward strand.
TTTATAAAATATCTACTCAACAATCCTAAGTACAACCCTGCCGATTAAACCCAATATTTTATTTATTACGCATTGTTAATTCTCGACATTCGTTTTCCTAGCCTTTGAGTTCTTAACACGAAATATACAAAGTGTAGGTACTCATTCATTTTCGACATTCGTTAAGCGATTCTTTTAGTTCATGGGACAAAATCAAAAAATGAACGGAATTTAAAATCGATGTTGTACATTATTCCAGCTGCGGATCGTTCCCCGGAGCGCGCGCGCGCACTCCGCCGCCTAGTGCAGTCGCTGCCCGCGGCGCACCACGCCACACTGAAGTACCTGATCCGGCACCTGCGCACGGTGGTGGCGCACTCCGCGTACAATAAGATGGAGGCGCGGAACATAGCGATCGTGTTCGGCCCGACGCTCGTGCGCGCCGCCGGCGACGACATGCTCGCCATGGTCAACGACATGTCCAGCCAGTGTCGGATCATCGAGTCGTTTTTGATGCACGTTAGTATCTTTTGGTTAGTGAATGGAATTGAGAAAGAAAAGAACTAGAGCATAGAAAACAATATAGTTTGCCTATACATAGCACCAATTTGCCATCCATCCAAATAAAAAAGCTGCCTAACTCCTACGGACGGAGTACGTAGTAGAAAGCGTTCATAGCATATGCATTTAAAGCGTTAAAACAAGGATAAAGAAAGACAATGTGTTTTATCACTTGCTTTATAAAATTTGCTAGTTATACTATCATCTTTATTATACTATTTTACAGTACGAATGGTACTTCGAAGAGGACGCGGGAGAGCCCCCCGTTGAGCCTGCGCCCCCCGCCGACGACCTCGGCCCCGCGCCTGCGCCCTCTCGCGACCTGCTCATACACAACGTGAAGAAGATGGAAGGTAACCATGGTAACTAACAATTATATTGTATTATTAACCACTTTGAAAAAATAATAAAACACTGTTTCCGCGTGGTACAGCCACCTCCCCCTCCCCCTACTCTTCCTTTAAGACTTCATCGCCACTTACTAAGATGGGATTGTGGTCAAGCATTCTTATAATATGTCAGAAAACATACGTTCTTTATCTCAATCATCGATTGTACCACCTACTCCGGCTCGAAGGACCATTGTATTGAAATTAAAAAAAGTACATTTTGATTGGTATGGCAATAAAACTAAATCAAACCAATTTACAGATAATAATAAAGTATAATTTGACAGGCAAGGACGTGTCGACGCGCGACATTGTGTCCTCCATCATATCGGCGGCGAACCGCAAGATCCAGCGCAAGCCGCGCCCCAAGCCCGTGGCGGACAAGAAGTGGTCTGGGCCTGACAAGGCTCCCTCGTCCCCCGGAGGCTCGCCACCAGCCTCCCCCCTCGTGTCGCCCCCTCCGCACCTCACCACCTCGCTGGCTGACTACGACGGCCTGCCGCACCAATTCGTCAGACATCATGATGCTGTTAACAAGTTAGTATCACTATGATCGTCATCATCATTATTATTATGATGATCAATATCATCATCATTGCAAGCCATCTCTCTTTCATTATTGAGCCAGGATAAACTCTCACAATGTGATTTTTACCTACAGGGCATAGTCCAAAGCTTTGTACAAATATGGATTGATAAACTTCACATGGACGAATCCTTCTTTTTTCACAAACATAAAGTTTTGAAAATGAATGATGCACCCAAATTCTAATGTCCTGCAGTGCAAAGAATAATTTTTGAAACCGTCAGCAAGTTTACATAATCATAACAATTTGAGGGCAGTCTCACGTTTTAAAATTAAACATTAATTTTGTTATTATTATTTATATTATGTACATATGTGTTGAAATAATTGTATGTGTGTATTTGTCAGAATCGATATAGAGACGATGGCGGCACTGGGCCGAGGGCGGGCGGATGGCGCGCGGCACACGCTCAACAATTTCTCAATAGATGGTAAGCTACCACACAAATTCGATAGACTGTTTGTTCTACTAGAATGCTACGTAGTAATATAGCTTGTTTTATCACTCTTTTGATATTGTAAATTAATTTTTTATATTTTATAATCGATTTTTGTTTATCGATTTTGTTAAGGAAAGTCCGCTTAAATTACGATTTTTTACTTTTCAATATCGACGTTTGAATTTTATAAAAGTCATTTTTTTATAATTTTATTATAAATCGAAAAATGTTACCCGATTACAAAATATATTAGTTATTTTTTTTTCATATTGCTTAGTTACAAAAATGCAACAGCCAGTCAGAAAAATATTTCAAAATAGTAAAAAATCAAGGAGTGATAAAATTATACAGTAAATTAGTATTGAATAATGTAATGTTGGCTTCATAAAATAAAGGTGGCTATTTACTCCATTAGGTGTGCAGTACTGAAGTGAGAGAGTAGACAGCAATCCTTTGTTATGTCCACATACGAAGGTATAGGAATGTGAGCGTGCGTGTTGCGTGTGTGTGCGTTACGGCCGCTGTGTGTGTTCCACGTCATGTACGGCGGCGCTTTCACACACTCATACGATATCATCCGAGAGCCGCTGCCGATACATTCGAGTCGCATTTTGATTGGTTACATGTTAGACGATTAGTTGATTAAAATTTCGAAAATAATACTTTTAATTCGATTCGTTTGGTTATGAAATTTTAAACCGTTGTAGTAATCATGATGATGACGCGATGTAAAAGAAGATATAGAAAGTTAGATTTAATAATTTAACTGAACATTTCAAGTTTAAAATTGCCGTAACATTTTTCATCAATAATCATCGATTCTTGATTTATATTGCTGACTCATTCATACAGCTACCCGAAATTTAAGGTGGTTTTTAAATCGTCTTTGGAGACTCATGATTGCTACAAAATAGGTAAAACGATCAACAAAATGCGACTCTTGTTAAACGTGAACACAATAATAAAAAAATCATATACAACTAACGCTTAGAGCCGGCGTCTGCTGACTGCCCGCGCACGGCTTGCGCTCGCGCTGATGTCATCGGCTAGTGTAGCTCGCTCGCCTCATACGTACATATGTAATATAGTCGCCACATCAACCATTCATTGATCACCGCGCGCGTCCTGCACGCGACGCGGAAGAATAACGCTTAGTTACTCGTGTCCACCGAACAGCCTCGCAGTCAGCTGTGAAATAACATGTCAAAATTCAGTGCTGACAGCTGTCATGTCATTAAACTCAATGTCAATTTCTGACGTTTATTTTGCGCCAGCCTGGAAGATACGAATTTTTTTCTAACAAGCTTTTCTTGCTGCAGGGACCGGCGATCTGGTGTCCTCGCTCACCAGCACCTTCGATCAGAAATTACGCACACTCAACAACGCGTCGCCGCTCGACGACGGCAGCATCCCGTACGCGGACGAGTGTCAGGATGAAGACGAGAGCAAGTCGAGCGGCTCCCCCTCCCCCTCGCCCTCCCCGTCCCCGACCCCGTCGCCCGCAAGCGACGAGCGCGTGTCACCTGCGGCACGCGCCCATGAGCTCAAGACCGCGTGGCTTGCGCGCGACCACCGACACTCATCCTCCAGCGAAGAGGCCTGGCCACGCCGGCTCGATACCGACGATTCTGAGAAAGAGAACGAGGGGCGCGCGGGCGGTAGCGGCGGCGGCGCTGGCGGGGGCGGAGCTCCGGCCGAGTGCGCCAAGCGACACAGCGCCGCGCTAGAACCCGACGCGGACGGCGCCAAGCTGAAGCGGTCGGAGTCTCCGCGCGGCCGCGGTGTCCGCGTGCTGCGCTCCGAGAGCCTTAACTGCCGCGCGGAGCGCCCACGGGCGGAATCTCCTCGCCCCGCCTGCCGGTCCACCAAGCTAAAGCGCAAAAACGGCATGCCTGAGCGTGGTATTAAGCGGCGTCACACGGTAGGAGGCACCAAGGACTTCGACAAGGACGGCTGGTCGGCGCGACACACGCGCACCTCCTCCCCTGACCTGACGGCGGCGCCCTGGCCTGCCGTGTCGCCGCTCGTGCCGCCCGCGCCGCCGCTCGTGCCGCCGCCCCGCCCGCCGCTCGAGTCTCACGTCTGAATCGCCGACAAGGAGCTGTCGACGCCGACGTTTATCGAGCGTGACGAGTGATTTATTTCAATTCGATTCGATTGTAACGATAAATTCGTCTCATTCAGATTTAAAAATGCTAAAGTTGTATTTTGTTTATAAGTCGTTACATACAAATAAATATAAGGGGTCGGCCGCATCCCTGGCGGATCCCCGGTGCGTATTGTTCGGTTTGGTGCTGTATTACCGTAGCCGCCGCCGGTCGAGGTGGACGCTTTCACGAGAGAGGCTATTATTTTGATTCGATTCAATCGACTGAATAGATTAGGTCACAAGTATCTAAATAACTTAATAATACACCGATTTAATACTCAGGTCATCGCTGGCGTGCATTTAGCCCGTTAACTCGCTCCCTTGATCGATATCGAGAGATTTAATCGAATACGTAGGTTAATGTAATTACTTAATAATTATCTTATCTAATCGCGTAGGTGGTCGTATGATGCAACAAAACGAAAGTGATTCTTTAAAATTTTTCTATAAATCGATCAGTGCAATAGATAATTACGACAGGGATTGTGTATCTGTTTTAAAAAAATCGGTTTATTAGTATAATGAAAAGTGTAATGGAACTTAGCTCACTAAACAATGCCAAAGAGAGATAACGAAGCTGACAATGAAATAGATGATGAATGGATCGAGCGACAGGGACGGCACGACTCGGACGGAGTGAGAGGAGGGATGCGAGGGAGCGACGAGATGTACATCGAGGATATATACTAGATACAGTATACATGAGTACAGAGTACGGTATGTGTACAGAGTTCCACAAATCTACATTATTTGTTTGTAGTGCGACTCCCTTCGTAGGTACTGAACTACTATTGACGGAGTTACCGTGGAACTCGACTCGCATTGACGTTCATACAGTGCAAATGATAAAGCATAATATATTATAATTAGCGCTACTAGTGTAGGTTGTACAACGGTATGGTAGAGTAGAGGTGTCCGATAGACACTAACACCAGGTAACTATAAGTACGATAAGATTATAAGTAGGACTCGTGGAGGTCACGATAGGTTAACGTTAATATTTAAAAATACTTTTTAAAGTAAACGAGACATCACCTACTTGCCTTCGCAATAGTTTTAGAGATCGAAATGCACAACTCTCGGTATGTAGATAGTTTGGTTGAAGTTACCTTGTAGCGTTTCGTTTGGACTACTGTGCGAGTGGACTAGACTAATGAGAGGGCTGTATAGCGTGCCGGGTACCGGAGTACCGGCGTTTCTGTAAATAAGGAATGCAACATATAATCGTCTTATTTTGTCAACGTCGTATCTGAAAAAATGCCTAATCTTTATTATTACTTTAAAAATAGTTTAAAATAGTATTATAGTATATAGTAATACTACTATGTAATGGTAATAAAATAGTATATTTTTTGAGATACGAGGTGGAAAGAGACGTCGATATGGAGCCGCTGCCCGTCGACTAACGTTAACACTAATGCAGTGATATAAAGTGATCCCTTAGCTTTGTATAAATTGTACATTTCTTTTATCATTAATTTATATTAAATTTGTTATTGTAGCTTTGTTGAATGCAATTATTTTTTATTGTTTTGTTTATCAAAGAAAAGTATTTTAGGCTAAATTCAATTGTTATTTATTTGCGAAAGCTGTAAAACGTGATTCGGCACGGTTTTCTGTTTTTGGAATAAAAATGTAAACTTGTATATAATTACGGCCGCAAAATGATGTTTTAGACTTTCGTTCATTGACTTTTTTTTGGAAAATTTTATACCATCCTTACGTTAAGACGATCTCAAGTTTGTTGAATGTTTGCAAAGCGTTCCTTTAAAGTTTTATTTGTAAATATATCATTTATGTAATGTAGGAACAGTGAATTTACTAATTTTACTACATTGTATCGTAGAATG
>DWJZ01000088.1:0-46365 GCA_018249125.1 Asbolis capucinus
CACACAGAACAAACATTCCTGCTCATCACAGAAAAGTTTGACCTGGATAGGAATCGAACCCACGACCTCCGGTGTAGTAGTCAGGTTCACTAACCACTAGACCAACCGGCCTGTCAATTTGCCTGTTATTGTATTCACTGTATGCTAGGAGTTACAAAGGGCGAGCTTAATGTCTATCAGCCTTGTAGAATGCAAAGGGTTAGATTCCAGATAGGGGCTACCATATAATGACAGATAAATATTTGCTCTCGGGCTATTAGCTGTGTGTTATTTGCTCGCTATATGACACAGATTACAGTTTTGCAACGTCAATATAATTATCTGTACTAATATTATAAAGACGAAAGATTTGATTGTTTATTTGAGGAGAATAAAATGGAATATTTTCAAAAATCTTGATCCGTATGAAAACTTCATTAATATAACCCAATGTGTGAAAATACCAAAATAAATTATTTTATAGCGTACGCTGAGGAAATTATTAACATTACTGCAAAGTGTTGTAGTACTGTTTTATAGAGGACATCAATATCTACAAATAAGTCCATGGTACCATATACTTAAATGTTACAGGTACGTCACAATAACTACTTTTTTCTGGTAACTGGTTTGGCAGAGGCGGCAGTTGTTAAAACTAAGTCAGCTTGCACTGCAAGCAAAACGATAGGCAAGGACGCAAGGAAACGATATGAAATTTTAATAGGTAATTAAGTTTTTGTTGACGTAAGAATATTTATTATTAAATGGCTATTGTTCAAGTACAATAGAGGGAAGATGAACTTGGCCTTCTGAATCATAATTTATGACTTTTTAACGACTTAATTTCTTTAATGACTTCTTGTTTTCTTGATCAAGTTAAAGTTTAAGTCAGTTGAATGTATAAAGCTACCAGCGCAAGGTACAATCGACACTCGTTTTGCTCTTGAGTTCCTGTGAATCATAGGCAATTAAAAGATCTACCACCTGTAACCAAGAACAAACATTTATCTGTCATTAAAGTGCTTGGCGCGGGAAACATCAGTTCGCTGGATGCAACTGCAAATTTAGTGGGTTTTGGTAGGGTATATAAATTTTTCAGTGTGATGAGTACAGAATATATATTAAAATGGAAGTAGCTAATGCGGTCGCTTTATAGTTTTTTCCCGCGACTACCTCCGCGGGTTTTTTCCGCGCAACTAAATTTTAAGTGCGTTAGAAACTTGAATAAATATTTATTTTCCCTCAAATGTAAATACATACTAAAATTTATGATTTCAATTCTACAATAAGGAACTTAAATACAAACTATCAACCCCTATTTTCAACCCTTTCAACACCTTTTAAGATATTCATTATATCTTAGTTGTTTAGATTTGCCAGCGTAACAGATTTTTTAATATCTTAATATGAGAGACATTTTTAATATAAGCACGGATGTTTGTAGAAAATCTGGTGGGTCCGTTACGAATAAAAACATTAGCTTCTATCTATGGCGTGTTTTTATTTGTTTTGTTGTTTACTACATTATTCTCGTGCGATAATAACGATTCGAATCTAAGAAACAATGATTGAGACAAAGTGGAAGGTCATTTAATGACCACTTATAAACAAGATGACATCAACAGTTAATGATGTGCATTTTAATTAGTAAATCGTACGTGTGTGAAATTTAATTACTCAACGATACGAGTAGAAACAGTGGTAATATATTATGTATGTAGTTCCTTTAACTCGATGCAAAGACGATCTGGAATGTTTAATAACAAACCGTTGCCTAGCAAACTGTGACAAACAGGAAAATTAATGTTTTTGTTTTATTAGTTGTTAATTCTTTTGTACCATTACATTTTTAAAATTTTTACTTGTAAATCATGTATATTAAAACTAAAATTAATAAATTATAAAAGTTAAAACAAAATATTTCAATAAGTTAAAAAGTTGTTAACTTCTTCATGAAATTAAGGACAGGAGTATAAATTTGTGAATTATGTTGTGTGTTTTAATTCTTATGTGTGACTGGTATGAACATATTTATTTGTTGTTTGTTCTTGTTATTTGATCAATACTTAGTTTAATAACTAAATTACAAAAATATAATGAGAGGTTTAGTGTAAGAAACCTCATTTATGTATGTTTGTGAAAACCCCAAAAAAGAGTTTTTATGGTTTATTTACATTTATTCCGGATCAAAGTTGCACCAAGTACAGTCTAGTAGGTTAATCTGCGTTCGATAGTCTAATTTCATCCAGATAGGATTTCCTGTAGCTAAGTGACTCGTAACACCTCAATACTATGAAACCTGATACACATTGCAATATATGAGATATATTGAAACAAACAACTGCTTTTGACAACATATTTATTGCGAAAAATCTTAACTACACATAAATTAACATTTCTACTATGCACAATATAAATATGAATTTCTAAACACGAGTAGAAATTTGATTTTTATAAATAGGAATCAAATATTACAGTACAAAAATGATTTATTTCAATAATATTATAACATTATTAAGGCAATTTTATATCACATTGCATGTTACATGGAACGTATGTTGTATAAATGTAAATAAATATGCAATTATTATCAGACTGTCTAGTACAAGGAAATCTTGCATGCTTGTTAATAAAAAAAAAATTAAAAATCTTGATATTAATTTATTAATTAACATTAAAAATAGTTCTTTTTCAAATTTTTGTTTTCAAGTGTTAAATAAGACGCGATTCATAATAAAAAAATATTTTAATTTTACTAACAAGCGTGCAAGATAATGGATGCATCCTGGCACTGTTGTATAGAACATTTTACTAAAACTAAATATTACAACAATTATAACTATCAATCTCAATAATTATTTATTCATATTTAGCTACTACAAAAAAATATTTTGACTAATTTATTTATTATGCTAATGCGGTCGAGTCGATGTTTGGGGCATCGATGCTAATAAATTATTAAGTTTATTCATAATAACATAGCAAGTTAAAATCGAAATATAAGTCCTTACACAGAATACCTATACATTTTAAATGTAAACGTGTACTCACATTTGTCTATTATATTGTAAGATTACAGTGACCTGCCGGACGATTTATGTTTCAAAAGTTGTAACAATATCGCAACGATTTAGTCGTTGAACCGAGTCAATCGACTTTTGAACTGTATACCAATATATCGTATCATCTTCGAAGTTTACTCTCAAACGGTAACTGGATTTCCAACACACAGTTGAAGTTCTATCGATACTGCAATAAACGTGAATAACAAATTCCGGCTGGAACTCGATCGAATGATTTCTAAGCTTGGACGAATTTGTAATTGTTTAGTAAAACGAGAATCGACCGACAACTGCAACTGGATCGATATAGAAATGTCGGTATAACAATAAACAAATCGTGAGTACCCCGTTTACGTTTTAAATGTTCAGAATCCGTGACGATATTGGTTTAAAAACAGACTATAACAAATTAGTCATTTTGTAAAAAAATTCAGGGTCGTTCAAGTTACGTTAAAAATGTTACAGTGCGGTACATAGGCCAGAGGGTAGATAAGAAATCTTCTAAATTATGTAAATTGTTACACAAGGAGTGGGTAGATCGAAAATCTCCGAAATCGAGTAAAAAGCCACTTTCTTACGATTTTACTACAATCTATTATAAATAAGGCACATCCTATTTGACACATCTACAACAATTTTACTTTTAACAGTAATAAATAGGCATATTTAAGTACTCACACCATAAATAAATTCATTTTTAAGCACATCTCTCGCGTATTCAGTAATTTGTTAAAAGTTTATGTAAATATCTTTAATAATTTGCCTCTAAAGACGAAAACTTTCGTTAAAATATGTTCCTATTCAACGATAACATACCATAAGAATTAACATAAGACCAAATAAGTACAAACATTAGGTACATTAGTTTCCATTTTCAACACCTAGAGAGACTACTTAGGTATGTAAATTTCAAGAACATTAAGAACTAGTATGATGTGAAAGTATTCCTTAATCTTCTAGCGATGAATAATGCACGATTTACAGTAACCGTGGCGCGTAATAAACGCACCAATTGAAAGTACTTATGTGGTCAGAGCCATGAGGGAAACTGCTTGTCACCGGAGGCATTGAATGCACATGCGACAATGAGGAAACGAGAAAGGCGACAGTCGATGGTATTTACTCGTTTAACATCTAAATTTACATTAAAGATGCATCTACTTAAACAATTTACAGATGAAATTATTATTGTAGATGAACAACAATCAAAAATAGAGATTGCAGTTGTCAGTACTGACGGAAATAGATAGAATATTAAAGTGGTGAACCGAACGATGGGAGTGAGTTGTAGTATAAACGATTTCTTGCGCTCCTCAGATAGTTTCCCACGGAGTCAATTCAATCGAACTCTTGATACGTGTGACAGCACTGTTGCAGTGCCGTACCACGACGGGAAAGCGCCAGTATCACAAAAAATACGTCGAGTTTTTCAGTAGCGACAGCAATATTGAACAATAGGAAGAAACTGCGTTACTCACACTCCCCAGACGAGTTCGCATCGGCCGCTTTCCAACCGCAGGCGCGATAATTGTCGCTGCAGATAACCATCATTTGCATTGTTACAAACTGGAGAAAATTAATCGACCTACAATCGATCGACCCGTGAAAGAAATCGAACGAGACTTGCCATAGAGATCGATGTTTACGCGATGCCCGTAGAATCGACGTTATAACCAACCGCTTCATAGGGTGTAAAACAGTACATCTTGCGCACACCGTTATAATTGTTCTTCGGGTGACGTATCACACACAGTACTCCAGCCCGGTGCCGGATTCACCATTCAGCCACCATATATCCGCTTATATAGCGACCATTAAATACGAAACAGATTTAGCGTTACACGCCTTAGTGTTAATCCAATTATCCATAAGTCTCACATGGTTTAAGCAGCCCCAGCTTCCTGTTTTTGTTGTATTATAGACTCCCACTGCGCTATGAGACGCGTAGAACTCGGAGCGAGGAATTCCTGCCCAGGACCTAACTCGCAAAGCTCGGCCAAAGACTTTGCCGGCTTTAAGCTTCCAAGTGACTCTTGCCCGGAACTATTCCTTGGCGAAGGTGATCGCAACTCATCATTGAGTGCCTCATATAACTCGCCTATAGATTTTGTCGGCTTTAGCTTTCCAGGCATTGGGATTTCTTCGTCTTCTGACTCTGAAGAGATTTCATTGTCGCTCAACTCTATGTCGAAGGGCTTCTGCTTCTTCCTCATTCGTTTCAACTCATGTTCTCTGTCTTTCATTTCTCTTAGCTCCTTTTGAATTTTTTCTTCTACTGGAACATATCCTTTTCGTACTGGCTTGCCTTCGGGCGTTCGCGTGATGATTGCTGGTGCGATAATTGGAGCAACCACCGGGGCAACTGGTGATGGTGTGAATGTTTGAGGTGGTGATAAGGCAGAAGGAGGTAATGTTGAGACCGGGGACGAGGGTGGTAGTTTACCCTTATTTGCTATAAATCTCTGCATGATTCCTTTAGTCCCGGTCTGAGGTGTGAATCTTCTTGTGTAGCCATTCGCATTAGCGAACGATGGTGGCGTTGGGGGCGATGGTGCGATCGGGCCCAACAGATGGGACGTAGAGACGGCCCTATTAAGAGTCTTTTGTGTCTTCTCTCCAGCATCTCCATTAACGTGACCATTTTGTTTGGTGACATCAATAGTTGATTCTGATAATAGTCTGTTTATTCTAAAGTGTCCTTCTTTGAACTCACGTTCTCTCTCAGTTACTTCTATGATCTCCCTTTGAATCCTTGTTAGAGGATCCTCTTTCAACAGCGACTGAAACAAAGGAAAAGAAAAGTTCAAAAACTCTATTCAAATTCATTTGTGATGAGTCGTAGCTAATGTAATAAAATGAGTTAACTAGACACGTGAATTAGTTAATGTTACGTATTGTTATAAATTGCAGAAATGTATCTTTCAAAATAGCTAAATTAGATTAGATAATACTGTCAGAATTACTTATTTTTAACCTAGATGCATTACTATATCTCAAAATCCTATTATTGTATTTTGGAAAAGTTTAACCAATACTCGGGCCCGCCCGTGGTGTGGCAGGTGGCAGGTGAAGACCTGCATGGAATATTGATAAAAGTAGCCTCTGTGTTACTCTAGCTAACAATGTACGTCTTTGCCAAGATTCATTGCGATCCGTTCAGTACTTTTCGCATAAAGAAGCAGCATCTATCCTGGCAAAATTTCGCATGTATATGCTTGATGATCTCTAAAAATTTGTAAGAATAGATGGATGTTTGTTACGCAAAAACTACTGAAAATTGGGATAAAAATCGATTATAACCTGGAATAATACATTGGCAAACAAAATAAATGATTTCGTGAGCCGACATCCTACACAACAGGAGGGGCTATAACTAAAGTAAGAATTTAATATATTCAAACAGGCTTCAACCTATTGATGGCCTACTACTGAGTAGGGGATTCTCCTCATACTAAGGAGGCCTAAAGCATACTCAACCAGGAAGCTCCATTATGGATTTGGTCGAGGGGTTAATGGCCAAATACCGGAAGTTTTTTATGATGCCCGAAGGTCTCCAACGTGGCTTAACGATTGCGAGCTGATAACAATCGGAACAGACGGCTTTTCGCGCCTTCCGAAGCACCGAAACGCTCATAAATTTTTTGCCACTAGCAGTCAGTCACCCATACTTCTTACGCCTTTTTGCAAAATGCCGCCAGAATATAAACGCTTGAACAGGTGTTAGCACTTCATATGTACCTAATCAAGAATGGTATTACTAATAACAAAAACATGTAGACACTTGAAATCTAAGTATGTCGCAGTCTTTATCAACATACTATTTCTATGACCTTTCCAGATATGACACAGTTGCAGTTAATACACTTTGGTTTGAACCTTGCATTCATTCTAGATTATATTAATGTACACCCTTGATTTTTATTACAAGCTTTTGTTTAATGCATGTTAGTATGTTGGTTTGTTCGGGTCAAATTTTGCAAGGTTAATTAGATTCCTAGTAGAAATCTAAGAGAAGTGGGAATCGTATTTCTTCGGTGTTGATGAAAATGCACTTTTATGAACTAGACCTGGTACTATGTTCCGGATTGGTTCTGGACAAAGTAGGTTTAACGGTTACAAATTTAAATCTGAATCAGATTTTACATTCTATACATCATTGTGTAGCTGATTTCATTATTAGCCAACGCGTGTCAAGATATTCTGTATTGGACTAGGTCAAACTAGAGTTTAGCATGTACAGGATAAATCAGTTTCACCTAATGAAGGCCGTTAATGGCAAGGTGACATGGCAAAGCTTCACATTTCAAAGGAAAGGCACCGGTGCGTTCATATGACATACCGGAGCCACAGAATATGCAACGGATGGCAACCTATAGGGGTTTTAGTGGGAAACAATCCCACATAACACGAAACCTTTTCGGATATCTTGTGAAGAACAAAAGTATGGATTGAGCGAGCTCGATGTTCCTATAAAGAAATAAAATATTTTCACTTTGACTTTTGAGTGTCGTCAAAATTATTAGATTTACTTTAAGGAAAAAGAAAATTCTTAAGAAATCTTAGTATGTCTGAGTATATGTACTTATTAAAGCTTTGTGTACTCGCTGAATTTCTGATATTTTTTTACTTGTAACATTTTTACACACTTCCTATCTTACTTAAACTGTAATTGAAATGTTTTTACACGTGTTTCGATAACTGTAATCCGGTACGAGAGAAGTTATAATTAAACAGATCGCTTGCCTCGGGGCAAAGGCCTCACCTAAATATCTTATGTAATCGAAAGCGAAATTAAGTAAGTTAGAGGGAGTTTTTTATACATGTGACATCGACTAAGGGATATTTGTCTATTTTTCTTATCCGTACTTTAAAATAATACTTGTAAAAATATTCTGTATTAAAATAATACTGTGAAATTGACGTATTTTTTATGTTTTCATTATTATTATTTTTCTTCTAAAAAAGTAGCGTATTGTGATTTTAAAGTTCTTATGGCACAAGATTAGTAAGTTAACGAGTAGTTATAAAGACTAATTATGGGAAAAATAGTGAACGAACGCGGCTTTAAAAAATAAAAGGATTCGTGTGCATGCGTGTATGTATTTAAAAAAATAGCCTATGTATTATTCCATGCCATAATCTATCCCTACGACAAATTCCGCTCAGAACCGTTCAGTAGTTTTTTTCGTTGAAGCAACAAACTTCCATCCATCCCCACAAACTTTCGCATTAATAATATTAGCAGTATATTATCAACCACTGATTTTCAAAATTTGCACGGATGAAATGAACGGAACACAGTTAATCCTAGGCCAAACTAGATTTGTGCTATAGGTGTTGGAAAAACCCTTTGTCTCATACTCAATAAGTTTAAGCCAAGTGATGCCAAATACATTTTACCTAAATTAATTTAGGCCAAATAAGCTAACAAGGAAATTGTAGCTTGGCCGGTGACATTAACATTTTAGTTTGTGGTACAAATATAACAGAGAAATATATCTGTTTTGTCATACCTATGTCAGCATTATTTAAGCACATGAACGTGGAAGAATGCTTAAGTAAACTTAAATAATTCCTTAAGTAAAATTAAGGAATTTGAGAAAATTACGTAATTAACCTAACTGGGGTCCGCACGCGGGTTCGCCTGTGTGGTATATTGATAAAAAGTTGCCTATGTATTATTTAAGATCTATTGCTGTACCAAATTTCATTCAGATTAGTAGTTTAGTAGTTTTTGCGAGAAAGAGTAACAAACAACTATCCGTTCTCACAAACTCTCGCATTTATAATATTGGCAGGATGTACCTATTACATTTTTGCTAGTGTTTCAGAAATCTTCACAAGCTAATTTATGCCTGGCTGGTAATCGAACCCACGACCTTTTTCGTAGGCAGGGTAATAATCTAGGCTATAGGGTTTCCGACTATGTAGTTTTGCTCTCGAATAACTATAGAATTTTATATTTTTTCATCTTTTTCATAATTTCAGTAAAACCCATGTATTACTACTGAGACCATAAATAAAACCAATATTACTAATGAGACCATAAACAAGACCATAATAAAGAGAATAAAAAAAAACCATAAATGTGTAGAACTGGATTACACGAAGTAATTAAATAAGCAGTTAAATTCCTTCGCGTTATAAAAATTACTTACGGCATACCGCCATAAGTCGTGACCGTTACTCGACGACTTACGTGTAAGACTAAGGGGAAATAAAATAGGTATAAAATATGACTCATGCGGAATAGTCGTAAAGTATAAATTCTAGAATATATTTAAAATGATTGCACAACTTTCATTTTTAACAAAACACTCGCATGGGAGCATCTGCTAAGTCGAGAGACGTCACTAACCAAAATTGATTTACTTTCTTTAAATTGCGCTAGCTTTTTTCGCCAAAGAGAAGGCAGTATTTTCATTTAAACCGCATACCTACATCTCGCCTCTCGCTTTGAACTTTGAAGCCAGTTGCGAGTACAAAGGAACAAAAACCACAACTGGCCACTTTCATTCACGTTATATTCTGTTTAAATCTTTATGTTAAGCTAGCGGGTGTGTGGCCTTACCGGCGTGGACTGTGGACATGCTTTTTGTAATAATATCCATATATGAAATAAACGACATAACTTGAAGCCGTCGCGTTTCTGTTTGTTCTCGCGCAGTTGTTTTTTTGTTTTAAACGTGTCACAAAACGCGTTTTAGCGTATGTTTATGTTAATACTCAGTCATCTTATTGCATTAGTGCAACATTAAAATCCTACTAAACAGCTGAACAGGTCCAAATTATAATTTAATTGGAAATTCAGCAATACTCAAGTAGGTGAACATATTTTACCTTCTTGAACGTACAAAAATGTACAACAGTTCATTGGTTTGGAAGAAATGATAAATAAAGAATTGTAGTTTGCTTTATCTTTTTATTAGCTACACTTATAATGAGTGGTTTGATAGCTTAAACTGAAACAATCGATATGTACAATATTAGCGACGTGGATATACAGATAACGCATGAACTACGTGAACGAGCATTAATGTCACTATATTGCAAGAATGTTCGATTTCAAAAAACAATAAGATAAAATAACTCTTATCACAGCCTTCGTTTTGTATGGTGTTATTGATTACAGTCGCTCTCGTAGCCTGAGGCTTCGCGAAAAGCTTTCTACGAAGGAACCTCATATTATCTTCTAAACTAGAACCTAATGTGTTCCGTTGCGCTCGAAAGCACAGACCGGGTGCTAGCAACCGATAGCGACTGCAGACGTTGTCCGTGTGGACGCGATTGTGAACTCCCGAGCCGACGACCTCCGAACTCACGAATCGCAGGACACGAGAAATTCTCGGATCGTAAACTGGAGCACAGCATTCCAAATAGAAATTCTACTCACTTCACCCATAGTGAAAACTCGAAGACAATCCGTACAGGAAGGAAGTCAAAACTGAGGCACAACACGTTCACGATACACACATCACTGACCGACACCTGCCACGGTTGTAGGACAATTGGCTGATCGCGGAGCACTCGACGCGTCGGCGGCCGAACGCGGGCTAACGTCCTCTGCGTATCACCTCGGCTCGCTCGTTTGGCGCGAGTGAGAGGGCGAGTGTTACCTGTGTAAAAGAGAAAGGGGCATAACAGAGACACCTGGTGTTGTTTCGCCGACATGCGTGACGCCGACGCCTCGTGCTGCTTTACCGGCGTGGGGCTGATGGAAACTTGAGCGCGGATCTACGCGTCGTTGCGTTCGCATGGGGTCTGACGGAAGAGGGCTGGTTTTGGAACCGACGAACTCTATCTTCTATAAAGATGCCATGCGTAACGAATTGCTTTTAAAGTTGATAACTAGTTGTGTGACTGGCAGTGACCGAAACTGAGAACAAACACCTTATGCTTTTTGAACTAATGTCATCGCGTATACTCAACATTTTAAATGCAAACGGGTACTCACGATCCAACTATTATTATACCGATATTTCGACCCAGTTTCATTGGTCATGGTCACAGCAAGACTGACCATGCAACTGGGTCGAAATATCGGTAATAATAATCAGATCGTGAGTTCCCGTTTATATTTTAAATGTTTAAACATCTTATTATCTGCCCCAGGTCTGGTGAGGTTCGAACCTTATTTAGTTTTTCGAATTTTAGTTTGACGTGAAGCCGAGCCAATCTCGAGGTATCGATGTTACCGGAGTCTCGTCGATAAATTTTATAGATGTAATTATGATGCAGATGAATCTATAACTCCTTTTTCCCACATTGAAATGAAGATATCACAACAGCCACCGATTAGTAGACGTAAAATCTATTTCCTCACACAATTGCAGGAATCTACACATAAGAATATTATTATTGACAAATAAATAAGAATGGTTTTTAGATAATAGCATCGTCAATAGGGACAAAAGAAAAAAAAACAGTATGGAAGATTAAATTTATTAAGAATTTACTTATTAATGTAAACCTAAGGAACAAGTTACTTCACGCCAAAATATCGTTTAGCTTCTAATAATCTGAAATCTTTGATATGAGTATCAAAAACGTACTTATGAGCTCCAGAATATACCAATCTTTTTTATTTCATTTAGTAAAGACACAATCACAATATATGTACATTATACAATCATGTACAGTAATCTTAGTATTGTGGGCTACTAATAAGTAGGTCCCCAATAGAAATTTGTTCCAACAGACCCGTAAAGAGAATTACATTAGTGAAGGAAAACTAGTATTTGTACGTACCTACAATTGCATACCTCCTTGTGATGCATCGAACAAAAAAGGAGACCATCTCATGCTGACTGTGAGGTAAATAAATTATTCTATGCACAGAATACTTATGCAGTATTCTAAAAGTACCCCACAATACTATTATGGTATATACTGTCAATAATGTTAGTTAATATAGAAAAAATACCACAATATAGGCCACAAGCACATAGAAATGTTGACAATATCAAGGCCCTTGTTTTCCATCGTCAATATATACTTTATTGATCGACAATATCATTGCCAGTGTGCGTCTACCTTGAGTCTTGTAAATATATGGAGGGGGAGGATTCAGCTGCCACCTCCTAGAATACAGATAACGGACCTGCACTTGTAGAAAAACTGCATTTTTAATTGCTACTTCTACTAAATTGTTTAAGTTAACACTTTACAACATACATACTCACAATATTTTTTCACGAAAATTACTTACTCAATAATTTTAATTCCCTATATTATAATTATATGAATTCTTGCTCAAACCTTGTATTGTGAGAATTTTCCATTTACATTATACTTATCAACACTTTAAAACAACATACAAACTTGATAGAACCATAAATAAACCTACTAGTTTGTAAGGGTTAATGTTTTGCTCGATATCAAAATCAATATAAATAAAAATATAATAATATTCATCAAAGATGGAAAGTTATTGCCAGTGTTGAAAAATTCAGTAGTGCCATCTAGTAGCAAAGGAGATAGTCAATTCCAAATATTGTCATTGCTTTCTAAATGAAGTAAAAACATACTATGGTATTGAAAATTAATCAGAGAAATACAAATAAGTCATGGTTATGACAAAATATACCTATACATACAGCATAAGTACAGTACTACTTATAACCCAAAAATATTTTATTTTTCATTTTTAAACATTAACACCGGGGGCCTCACCAATGCATTGCCAGCCAAGGAGGAAATGATGAACCTGCTTTTTGAAGATTTCCATTTCATAGCTAATGCCAGGGTGTTTGTTCCAATTGTACGAGGCAGAAAGTACCATGAAAATCGCACTGTTTTTCTACAGTAAGGTAATAGTTGATATTGTCAGAAATTGTTTTAATATTGGTACGTGCAATGCTAGAAATTCATCACAGTTATTAAATCAAACAGTTCAATCAAAGTATTAAATATGTTATGCTACTCCGAAAAATTTTCTACTAAAATATACCTCATAAATAAATCACTAATTTAACAGTACATGTGAGATCAATTTTCTCTTAATACTAATGATACAAACCAGTTCATTATCTTAATTTATTAAACTATATGTATTCAAAAAACTATGTGCCTAAAGCCAACACAAGCTATCAAAGATATTCTTCACATTACTTAATACAGAAGAAAGAGATTACAAACAGTTTTGTTCTTTTATATTTATTTAGGTTGTGTCAGTTATATTTGACTAGAAAATTACAACTTTATAACTATTAACTAATCTACTACAGCTAAATAGGGCTAAAGCTGCTCAGTCCCAACAATCCGATCTTCATAAAATTTTATATAAATTGTGTTGCTTCTAATTTTAAAGTGAAAGATTTCAATGGTGTCTTTGGAATCTCCATATGGCTCACTCTTAGATGCCGGGATAGATCACTAGCTCTAAAGAATCCTCTAGAACAATGTTGGCAGATATATGGTGTATGATTTGTGTGTTGTTTCAATAGATGAAACTCGAGCATTGTTGCTGTAGGAAAAGTTTTTGTGCAATCTCCAACAGAACACTTAAATTTATCAGAATTTTCATGTTTGAAGAGCATATGATGAGCCAAACAGCGTTTTAAGGAGAAAGCAGCATTACATATTTCACATACAAATGGTTTCTCACCTGTATGTTTTCTCATATGCACTTCTAAATTTGAAAAAGTCTTCAGACATACAGAGCATTGCCCTGACTTTTCTGAGTGCACTCTTTTGATATGATTCCTTAAATTTCCTTTCATATTGAAGGCCATGCCACATATTGTACAAAAATTTTGTTTGCCTTTTGTATGAAGGTTGACATGTACATTAAGAGCAGTACGAGACTTTAGCAATTTAGGACATAGGTGGCATTGAAAGTTTCTCTCATCGCTGTGAACACTCTGGTGTTTTCTAACAAGGTTTTTGTCAGCAAATTTTCTTCCACATATAGGACAGGCATATGGTTTTTCCCCGGTGTGTGTACGTCTATGTCTGATAATAGATGCAATTTGCCTAAACTTTTTCGGGCAATACTGACAGACATAAGGTCTTTCACCTGTATGCACTCTCAAGTGCGTAATTATATCATTCTTTCTGTAAAAACTATTCCCACACTTTTCACAAATAAATTTTCGTTCTCTTTTCGAATGAAAGGTTTCAAAATGTCTTTTCATGGCCCCTCGAGTACGAAATCTCTTATTGCAGACTTCACAGGGAAAAGGTTTTTCACCAGTGTGTACTCGTATATGTGTTTCGAGAGCCGATGGACTTATAGCCATTAGACCACAAATAATGCACTGAACAGGCCCAACTTTACTTCTGTTGCTTGCGGGCTTACGTCGACGTTTTTTTGGCACTTCAATTTGCGAATTTGTGGAGATATCGCAGTTTGAATACTTCGATGGACTACCCAGTACACCTTCTTGATAATCAAGACTGTCAGATACATGTTCCTCAACAATATTCACCTCACCTTCAGGATGTAGATATTCATTTTCTGATTTCTGTATGGTTCTTAAAGCTTTGTCAGACGCCTCACATTTTAGAACAAATTCATAACAAGCGGAGAGTTCCTTCACACAAGTACTACATATCCGACTAGGGAGCCCATCATTTTCTGATACTTCCACAGCTATGAGACGTGTAATTTTTGTGCAGTATAGAATATTGTCTGCTTCTTTATGGAAAACAGACACAGTGCCATTTCCAGAAAGACAAATTCTACACAAAAACGGGTCCATTTTCAGCTTTCAATTTAAATAGAACTATCACTTTTATTTGTTTTCTAAACATCCTGATTCCTAAAAATTCTAACAAGCCGCTTATTTGACATATGATGTCAGTTGTCACCATCACCATGGACAAATATTCAGTTGTCGTTGTTAAGAATGTTACCAGATGCCGACCACTTATCTGAGTAAATCGATATTAGATTATTCACATTAACGTCATGTAATAACAAGCGTAAATTTCTACAAATACTCTTATATATCAAATATTTATTTAATTTCTCTTTTGCTTTAGTCTTTGCCTAAGCGTGAGGAAAAAAACTGGCGTTGTCAGCATTCTCCGTCTGACTTTACTTGGTACAATGTCAGACTCGGAAGTTAAAGTTCTCTCGCTGACAGTGACACAACTGTCAGACAAAGCTTTTCTTATTTACATTAATTTAAAAATAAATATACCATACATAAATATAACTATTTGCTCGTATAAATATTTAAATCATGGACACATGCCGGATATGTTTTAAGAATACAGGAACTATGGATATATTCGATAATGCGCAAGGAATATCAATTAGTTCTAAAATAATGTACTGCTGTGCAAATATTCGCATTTACAGAAAAGACGGGGTTCCTGCTCAGGTTTGCAGTATTTGTGAGAAGGAGTTATCACTCGCTTACCAGTTTGTATTAAAGTGTGAAGCAGCTGATAAAAAATTGCATTCTCTTAATCCTGAATTTGGAAAGTTGAATGACGGGTATATTAAATCTGAGATGAAAGTTGAAGAAGACGATCAAATAGAATTAAAAGATAGTTTTACCGACCAACAATATAATAACATTAAAATGGAGATAGAGCAATATGACAACTGCATAACACAAAATCCAGTCATCACTGTGGCTAAAATAAAAGCTACCAATAAAAAGAAGGTGAGTAAAGTGAGTGGCCAGGAATGCAAACAATGCGGGCGACATTGCAATAGCAGATCCACTTTAATTATACATATGCGGACACATTCAGATGAAAGACCTTATGCTTGTCAATCCTGTGACAAGAAATACAAAGACAGTGGAGGCCTTAAAAGACACATTGAGAGAAATCATAATAAAGATCGGAAGCGTGATGTCATTTGTGAGTCTTGTGGCAAGGGTTTTTATTCAAAGTCTGAAATTAAAACACACATGAGAGTACACACTGGTGAAACACCATATGCATGCTGCTTTTGCCCATCTAAATTCACACAAATTGGTGCCTTACTAAGACATAAACTGCGCCATACAGGTGAAAAAGCCCATAGTTGCACTAAATGCAAAAAAAGATTCGCTACCAAAGTGGAATTGAAAGGGCACCTAGTTTCTCATACCAATGTAAAGAAATTCATTTGTGTTATATGCAATGTTCATTTTAAATATGCAAATAATTTGAGAAAGCATGTGAAACAACACTCTTCTACAAGTAACTTTACTTGTGACTATTGCAAAAGAACATTTAAAACAAAAGGCAATTTGAAAGTACATATAAATAACATACACACTGGTAAATCTGGGACCTGTAATGTATGCTCCAAACATGTGCCTAATATTGAAATTCACATGTGGAGGCATACTGGAAAAAGGCCTCATAAGTGTGATATGTGTTCCAGTAGCTTCTGTGAAAAGAAGTCTTTAACTCGACATGTGAACTTTAGACACATATATAATGAGAAGTTTAAATGCATTGTCAATGGTTGCACTTGCGCTTTCCCTTCACAACCTATGCTTGAGTATCATGTGGCGAAATTCCATGGATCATGTGTACCATACCCTTGTGATGCATGTTCTAAAGGATTTTACAGGATTTGTGATCTTAGCAGGCATAAGCTACGTTATCATAAAGAGATTATTGCTACATGATATACCTTGCAATACAAGTTATCCAAGGCAGGAATAATTAGGGTCAAAATGAATAACAGTCTTGCAATGC
Source organism: Asbolis capucinus (assembly GCA_018249125.1). NCBI lineage: Eukaryota > Metazoa > Arthropoda > Insecta > Lepidoptera > Hesperiidae > Asbolis > Asbolis capucinus. The sequence goes on from DWJZ01000088.1 coordinate 16,692, forward strand.
AACTGAAATATAGTAATAAATGTTCAGTGAAGTTACAAGTTACTAGCAGTAACTAGCCCTGGAGAGGTTAGCCAACATTGGATATATTTCAAAAAGCCTTATTTCAAAATAAGGCCTTTGTATGGACTTGTTTGCTAAAATACCCATTCAAAAAGACATTTGTAAAATGGCCTATTATTTAAGTAAGAAACCATGCCCATTGTGTTATGTAATTTATTTTTATAGGTCTTTACAAATAAATTAGATTAGAATAGATTATTTGGAGAATAAGGCACTGGGTAATAAGTCTTTTTGAGAACCAATCCTATATTGACTATGGTCAAACTACCCTCCAATGACAAAGAAATGTAATACTAAGTTGGGATATCACAAAACTACACTGAAATAAAACAATATGTGGGTGAACTGGTATTTCATTTTACTAATGTAATAGTTATATACATCTGTCATCAACACAATATCTCCTGCATTTGTATAAAATAATTTTATAACATTTTAAACACGTTGAATACTAACAATTCCATTATTTACAGTATACTCATAAAATATATGTAATTATATAAATAAAAAATAAATTGCACATGTTACAATCAAACTTTGATCCAGTCAAAAATTGGCATACCTAAATCTTGATTGCGATACATAAACATTCAATAAAACTAAATAAAAATAAAATTCATGGTAATGACAATGTCGCTAAACTTTATAAATTATGCAATCAGTCAACAATTATACCTAGTCACTTGACACAGCCTGCTGTGGACCGTGCGCGTTTTGGAAATTGCTATGTCATACACCTATGTTCATTAAATTTAATTTATTAAAAAAGAAATTAAAATGTTGCATTTAAATTTTAGGAGAAACATCCAAAGATGTGATAATGGACGCTTGACTCATTTAGTGAGAAAATGCAGTCACCGTTTAAAACAATTTGTTTTTTAAGAAAACAACAAAAATGTTGCACCGTTTGCGCTGAACACGACACTAAATTGTAGGTATACAAATATTTCAAAGTAAAAATTCAATGAAAATAAGTGATCGACAGCAAGCAACAACTCAAATATACATTGTAAACATATCCTCCTTAGACGAGATGCTTTTCACTATAATCCTGCGATAGAGAGAATAACAAAAACTAAACCGCGGACTGTCAGACGAAAAATACGTCGTCCATGGAGGTGATAATGTACGTGAACGCTTGTAAAACGTGGAAGCATTTTTTAAGATTCCTACTCTAGTCGAATCAAGGTGTTAGCTTACAAATTTGATGCTTCCACTGTTTATTTACGTTCACGCGTTTACACGCACAAAGTCGGAAGCAATCGTGGTTAGGCCGTCCTCACACACTAAGCTCTGCTACTTATTACCCGGTGTTCCTCTTACGTTAAAATTATTTACATCTAGACCTAACTTAGTTAACACTAACGACTAACTCGAAATAAAGTAATGTTGCAAATTAGCACCAGAGAAATTTAGGACACAGCGATTGTACATTTTAAGTTAACTAGTAAGTAATGCGTGCGCCGTGAACACGCTAAATGGTCAATGATTCACATTCGAATCGAAAATAAATTGAAACACCTCTTGGGCCCAATTTGATTCACGAGTAGCTGCTAATTTCGACATGGGGATAAAGTGGACATTGGATATATTCTCAAAATTATCTATAGCAAAACAACTCATTTGCAAAATGCCTTATTCCGAAATCGCCTTATTCGGTAAATACACTTCTCATTAAGACTTTTTAAAGCCCTCTTCATGAATGATCACATTTTTTACCCGACCATAGCGCAAAGGACAGCGTTATTTTTAACCCGAATGATAGGCAAATAAGTACCGACTTCCTACGAATAGATTTTTAATAAGAAGACATTTTGCGAAATGGGGTCTTTTTTGGGTGTATTTTACCACCACTTATTTATGAAAAATTTACACATCTGTTTAAATTCCCAGAAAGTGCACTTAAACCAGATAAGGTATAACCTCAGTACCCGTGAATCATAGCACAGAAAAAGGAGTGTAAGTAAACAATCCGGCATAAGGGCAGGGCCACATTTACACTATCAATATGAAACTTCGTAATATTTTGTACTTTATGCATCGGTAATTGACAAATGTAGATTTAAAAGATAGGCTAACGTGCGGTATTTATAATGAAGGATGGATGACTGATCAGGATAACCCGGCCAAGCCACAATGGGATCACAAATCGAAAACATATTTTTATAAATAACAAATATATGAATTAAGCTATCTGTTGATAAGTCGATTTGTAATCATCATGCGGCTACCCGTGGTTACTGAGGGTTAAAGAATCATGGCCAGTTTCGTACAAATTGTACAAAAAATAAAAAGAAAATCCAAAGAACCTAAGATGTCTCGAAATATATTTATTTATATATATATATATATATATCACACACACATATATATATACATATATATATATATATAACACATATTTAACATATATACTTTGTAAAATGGAAAGCGTGATGAAAAAGTATGTTGTATATATAGCATACTCAAATGTTTAAAAGTAGTATATAAAGTGTATTTAACATTTGAGTATGCTACATATACAACATACTTTTTCATCACGCTTTCCATTTTAGAAAGTACGCCATTCTCTCTGTTAAAGTGACTATTGTTAAATGTAATAAAATTAGTAAATACCGAAATTCCTCAAAAAGGATTTTTATTCGTTTTGATAAAGGATACAATATTTCAGGATTATTTTAATTTAATTTGCATTACTTAGAATGTAATTGAAATTAAACTCTTTTGACATAACAGAGCAAAGTATCAATTTTCAAACTATTGGTTCAGGAAAATTTAATTCATTTAATTTTAAAAACTTTGATTCCTTGTTCTTAAAAATATTTTGGAATCCGTAAGTTATATTTAGGTCAGCGTTTCGAGCATAGATCAATAAAAGTAGTGATAACGTACACTTTCGGTCAGTAATCGACGGACGCGTACCCAATACACAACGAACAACAGCTGAAGAACCAAACACGTGAAGCGACGGCACGAGTAACATGAATCCGACCAATGATGGTGCTCGCGTGTCACTTGTGCCTTTCATGCCAATAAACCACCGTAAAGGTATTTAATTTTCGATTATTTATATATTCTTGCGTACAAATTCTGCCATGATTCTTTATACTAATGCTTACAGGCCATTCATACTTGTCGAATAGGCAGTAAACACTATTATATGAATTAATACAATTTACAATCTTATCTTAAACGCATACAAGTCGATGACGACAAATGCAAAGTATAGGAAGAAGCTCTTACAGCGAAACCCTATCGACCTATTGCGTCACACGATACTGAGCTATATCCGTATTAATTTAAGGACAGGTTTTTCACGATAAATTTATTAAATAACCTAAAAATGAAGAGATTAGTTAACATATATTTTATAGGTTGTGTAAGATATATTAAATTTAATAGGTTATATACACATAGTAAACGTACATTATATAAATTAAACAATTGGCTAACAGAGATATCTCTCGGCTGCTTTCTATATGTATTATTTATCTTTATTTATTGACAAGTTATATATTAACAACTTATTTTCGAAGTTTGACCGGAGCTCATATACTAGTGTGAATTGTTTTTATTTAATGAGAAAATGAAAATTTAAGACTTTACTAGCAGCAAAAAATTTAGTTATAGAAACCAGCCATACAAAAAAAATCACACATTACATACATATATTTCAAAATATAAGTAAGAACAGTTTACCATATATAGAAACTTTGTTTTATATTGTCTATTTGTATGTCTGTCTGTACGTCTAAGAGAAATTAACCGGACGGATTTTAATAGAACATACCTATTTTATATATTAACATAAAATTCCCTGTATAACTTTTGGTAGTTCAAAGTTTTTGTCATAAATTATATAGCGTGAAAATATATTAAAGCTATTGTAGGTAATTATATTTTAAGCTTAAAAAATTCACAAATGAAAAATATGTATTTATTATGAGCACCTAATTTTATTTAGCAATATTTTTTCAGCACAAGATACCTTGAAAAATTAAAAATGTTTATTTTCATAGTAAAATTATAATTACATAAAATAAATCATAACAAGATTTGATGGATAATCAATAAACATTAAATATTTTCATTTACAACAGATACTTACGATTATTTTACTTTATACAATATAGCAGTACTAATCGTGAATACTCGTCTTAGTATAAAATGTGTTTAAAAATCCACGAATAGCCAATTCAAATTACGTGATTTTGTAAAAAAGATTATATCGACGACTGAAAACAGTAAGGGCGTAACTGATAACAACTATATTGTTTTCCGACATCGATATAATGCACATATATATGTATAACATATTTTTGTTTCTCGTTTTATAACTATATATAATGATATTTAACTAACAAAAATAAAAAATATATAATTTTTGTTTCAAACTAAATATCGACTCATGGGTATTTTCGTGTGAATTCAATAATCGTGAGTACCCGTTACAACAAAACCTGCCCTTAAGCGTTTGTGAATTAGCTGGTCTCTGGGAACGCTTAGATATATTCCTAGCATTAGTAATAGGTTGAATAAATAAAAAGTGAAGATAGTAGAGGTAAACGCTACTCGATAAGGGTTAACGTGTCGTTCGTCAACGACATCGACCACCACCTACTAGACGCCGCTAGGGGAAACCGGCAACACATTACCCCGCGCTTTGACAGATTTTTTTAGTTAATATAATACAAAAGGCGCTAGTAGGTCATGACGTCGAAGTCGCAGACAATGGAATATTTTGAAGTGTTAGAGGATAGTAAAATTAATATAAACTCTTGCATACATACAAGTCAACAATAAATAAATTATTAAAAGCGTGGAAGTCCTACAACATATTTTATTAAACTATCTATAATCTAATCGTTTGTATACAGAAAACTGTATAGTTGGAATTTATTTATTCAATAATTTGTTCTATACACGTAGCTATTATACAATAATGTAGCATCATTCTCTTGCCCACTGCTGGGCGTGTCCACTTGGTCATGACAGATATAAGCTATTTTTAACGATTTATAATAGGTACTCACGATTTGTTTGTTTGATATTACGACCAAGTTTTATCATGATCCAAGCAGGTCAAATATCGATATATAAAAAATCGTGAGTACCTGTTTATATTAAAAAAAATTACAAGTCTATGCTTTAAAGCATAATCAATTTCCGCATTTTAAATATTTCAAATATATCGACTAAAATAATTAGTTTTATACATCTTTGAATCCGTGTGATTTTTCGAACTTTGTAAGGCGGAACACATAGATTTATAAGCGCATAATATGGAGTGTCGCTTTTGTATTCATAGTAATAATAAAAAAAACTATCTCACTCTGTTAAATTAACCGTTAGATTACAAAAGTAATTGAAATAAATATTTGCCAGGTTATAGTTTCTAACGATAAAATGAAGTTTAATAACACAGAAAAATAAGTTTTTTTTACGTTCACAAAACAGGAATTATACTAGAATACAAAATTTATATCAATAATTTTTTTTAAGGAAACCAGATTTCACTTCGAGGTTGATATAACTGTGAGAAAAATGAAAAATGAGACAAAGAAGGTAGTTGTCACTTTTCTACGCAATTTTGTAAGAGAGAATGAGACAGACTTATATCTTAATAAATTGTACACTCCATCTATTTTTATTCCAAATCTATGAAAGTCAAAAAATATTAGGACTGTTCAAAAAAATATATTTCACTCTGAATTTGTCCAATTCTTTGCAATTGGTAAAGAAACCATAAATATAAGCTAACAGAATAAATGAAAAAGCACCATAAAAATAAAAAATAAAAATAAATTAAGGTATTTTAGTGATTTTTTATACAATAATGCTTATAAATGGTTTTTTAAACAGCCATGGAGCATGTCGTATTTAAAAAAATAAAATGTATATCAGCTTTTAGTTCACATATTTTCAAACTTCCATTTAGATTTAAGGGTTCCGTAGTATACTTAGAACCATTATAATGACCGTCCGTTCGTCTGCTGTAATTGTTCTTAGCAAATGTCAAAAGTAACAAAATATTAACATACGTCACCTTTAACTAATTCACAACTAAAAATGTATAAATTATTGAAACCTTTTAAAAATCTTGTCACGATATGTACCCCCCAAAAAATAGTATTTTTTTAAGAAGACTTTTAAAGAAGTTAATGCTTGACATAGTTCCCACCTGATGGTAAGTGGCGATGGTGTCTAAGGTGTTTGGCGCACTAAATTAAGTGCCTATTCAGTTTCCTCTTGTAGACTCCTACACCATACCTTGGTGGGAACACCGACGCAGGCAACTTATTCCAATCCTTCGCGGTACGTATAATAAACGACATAAAAAATTCACAACATAAGGATGGATACCCACTGTACGCCGGGTTCTTCGATGGAGGAAGAGAGATAGAGGAATAATTTCGAACAAGTCCCACGTACAGTCTCCAAAAAAGGGTACATAGAAAACCGAGTTACTTTTTAGGGACAAAGAAAACCGAGTTATTTTTTAGGGTACAAAGAAAACCGAGGTACATTTAGGGTAAACAGAAAGAGAGGCTGAGAGGTATTGAGTATATCTTTCTGTCTTGTCTTTCATTTCTACCACTTTCATGTTTTAATAAGTATACTCATGGCAAATAGTTCTAGAACTACAGATCTCTACATAAGACAGACAGACGGATAGGCATAACGTAACTGCAGCTGTTATTTTATTTAATTGTAAAGTTAGAAATTAAGTAGAAACTTCTATGGAACCAAAAGATCATAAGTAAACTTACGGTCACTAAATCTGGTCATAAGGTCATGCTCAACTTTTATAAAGGTCAAGTTGGTTAATTCAACATACTTCAGGATCAGGAAGTGGTGTGTACCACCTCACACGCCATCGGTTTCAAGTCAATATTCATCTAGTACCGCTGTGGTAACATTGTGACTTCACCCTGGTACCCTGGAATTGAAGAAATATTTTATTAGCTATTTGATTAATGGTAGGACGAAATTCGAATAGCAGTATCGGAGGTCTTGGGTTCGATTTCCTGCGTGCACTTTCAATTTTCAAAATTATGTGCTTATTAACATAATGAGCAAAACTGCTCTCTTGACAGTTCTCTATAAAGTTCCCGAAAAGTGAAGTGTACTAAACCGTGCTTGGCCAGCGTGGTAGACTATGGCTTATAACACATTGCGAGAGGAGACGCAAGCCCAGCAGTGGGACAACAGTGTTGCAGGGGACAGTGTGGAGTGCCCAGCAATGGACAATAAATACTAAGGCGTAACTCAACAACTAATTAAGAATTCATTTGCGATCAGCTAAGTTCGGCAACATTAGACCATGAAAAAAGATAATTGTATGGGGTTAGTTAAAGTCAAATTATTTCATCATTGGTAGGGTATACGAGTAAGTATATCCGTAACCAAAAAACCATATCCGTATCCATATCTGAAAATTTATATCCATAACATCCCTGGCAACCATCAAATCAAATTATCTTTATCGTGAAATACAAAGAGATTTAAAAGGTATTATGGTACAATATTCCCGCTATAACTGGCATAGAAATTATAAAAAAAAACTTATAAAATAAAAATAAAAAAATATGATAAACGTCAAAGTGTGTGGAAAGATGTTTGGATGTCTGTCTTTCCTTCAACCCTAACCATTGAACGCATAGTTTTTCAACATCCAGGAAAATTTATTCAAGTTATATTTCATCCCGATTGTCGTTTCCCCTAGGATAATGTGCACGTAAATATTTGTATGAATGCGTTTCAATGCGTCTGGAATTATATCCGTAGCATACGAGATATAATATTTTTTTGTATTTTTTAACACCTTGAGTTATATTGCAAATTTCATGCGGAGCACTAAACTTTTTGACAACATTTTTAAAGCCTAAGTCCATCAGGGATAATAATAGTAAAATACTTTTTCATATCACCCCCGTAGTTAATGTAGGATTGTAATGGTAAAGTTATCAAAACGCCTCAGTAGTTTCCGCAGTTTCGCATAACGCGGGCGAAGCCGCGGGCATGAACTAGTGAAATATAATAGTAACCTCAGTTAATAGCCTGCTCAGTCATCTGGAGGCAGAGCGCGTCGAGGCTGGAGTAGTCGTCGGCGGGCGGCGGCGGCGGGCGCAGCGCGGGGGGGAACGGCGGGTACGAGTGCGACTTGCCGCGCGGCGGCGGCGCCCACGGACGACGGGCGCGCGCCGCGCACGGGACCCGCCATCTACATACAACACTTATCATTACTATACTAATATTACAATATTATACATCACTAAAAATTGTCCTCGCTTAGCTTCAGAAGTAGAGTTGTCACACTAATTTTAATATATTATCCCTCTGGAACACATCAGTTTTCTGGGATAAAAAGTATCCTTAAACAATTGTCCGTACATCAGCTACAAACATCCTAAATTTCATCTAAATTGGTGTAATTTTAACATTTCCTGTAATAAAACATACCCTATAACCATTCTCGGGTTTTAAATTAAGTTTCGTCTAAATCTGTCCAGTGGTTTTTGCGTGAAACCCGAACAGACAGACAATAAATAAAATAAAAAAGTTTTGGTCTCTATATCAATAACAAAACCTCCCTGCATCAAAATTCAAATTTCAAAAAACACTTAATGTACAGAATTGACCCCGTTACAGATCTGTTAGAACTATATATTACTTTTTTTGCACATGCTTACAAGCAGAACAGACAATTTTGGATTATATATTACTTTTATTACAATTTTTATCTGCGCACTATTCTCTTACAAATAAATACTGTAAGTTTTTTTTACTATCTTACTAGCAACTGCCTTCACTTTGCTTCAAAAAAGCCAGTTATCACAAAAAGTAGCTATTGTGACAGAACTGTAACAGTTAGACATGGTATCGCATACTATTTTGTATTGATGTCCCCTATAAAACTACAGTACTTCAATTAGCTCTATTGTCAATGATATTTGCAGCGTACATGATATAAAAATATTTTTTAATATATTTTTTCACACATTGGGTTTCATTATCGAAGTTTTCATATTGACTGCTAACATTGTTGAAAATATTTTCTAAATATGTTCGTCAGAGTTAAGGTAGGATTTTAATGGTATAAGAATTTTTCAGATCGGCCCAGTAGTTCAAAACCTTCTCTCAAATAAACAATCAAATCTTTTCACTTTATAATATCCTATCTCTCTATAATAATAATCTATACTATAGATTCAGCAGAATTAGAGGGCCAATAGAATTTGAATTTCGCTAGACGGCCTAATTCTGCTAAATCTACTTCACGTTTTAGAGTTACTACGTAAAGTTTTTTTATATTTGCTAAATTTTTGTATCATAATGCTTTTTTATGTTGTATAGTTATATGTTTAGACAGTGTTTGACCTTGTAAACATAAAAAATCTAATTTAAAAGTGCTCAAAGGGCCGCATGCGGGTTGTTCACCCCTGGTATAGATAATAATACAGTGTCATATTCGTTTTCGAAACCGCTGAACCAATTTCAATGAAGTTTTGTAGTTATCTATTGTTGGGTCTAACTTAAAACATAGTTTTTTATCTCGATCAATAATACTCCCATTTTTAACTGCACACAGGATCTCAGTTAAATTTTAATCATTTCATATGGCAGAACATTGTCTGCTTGGGCAGGTAATTCCTATCTTAATAATATTAGAAATTTAAAAGTTTGACAGGATGGATGGATGGATTGTTTGTTATTCCTTCAAACAAAAACTACTGAACGGATTTGAATGAAATTTCGTACAGGGATATTAAATTTTGGAATATAGACTACTTTGTATGAACACACGACGGGGGCGAAGCCGCGGGAGGAAGTTAGTAAACTATAAACGGTAATATACCTAGGTTTGGGTCCCCGACGATGCAAGGGCATGTCGCTGACGTGGTGGAAGAACTGCCTGGGCGGCAGGCGGTGCCGCAGCCCGCGCAGCGCCTCGATCAGCTCCGGCCGTCTGAAAGACTCGTGATGAAGCGCCTGTAATAAACACTTCATCAATATGTCAGTGGAGCACCCAATTCTACATATACATATATACAACGACGCTCTTCACCTTGTCTTTTATCACCCGTACCATAAAGGAATAAGTTGCCCGCGTCGGTGTTCCCGTTCGTTACAGTATAAAAGCCTTCAAGTCAAGAGCGAATAGGCTTCTATTAAGTTAGCGCGCTTTACCATCGAAGACTTCATAGCCGCTTACCATCAGATGGGAACGTTGTCAAGCGCTAACTTATTTATGGTTAATATAAGCCCCGTAATTTTTTTGGTTGTCACATAAATAAAATTTTCCTCTTTATAATATTAATGCAGATGAATAATTATATTACCACTATTGAGTATGTATGTATATCGTTATGGGTAAAAAAATATATACCAGGACAATAGATACACGGTCATATGACCCCAAAATAAGCTGGTACTATGGTGGTCACATATCGGAAACATCAGGGGGCACGGCATTGCAAGCCGAGCAAAAAATAGCACGGCCGTTCTTTTCTCGAAACATTTTCAGGCCATTTTCGATACCCCTATAACTTTGTTGTGGATAAAGTAAAAGCGTGAATTTTCAGTAACCAAGCAGGTATTGTATAAACACGGTATATTTCCAATTTCGCTCAATTAGCACCCGTAGTTTGAGAATTATTAATAAAATCAAATTTTCTTAATTTTGCCACTCCCTTCACCATCATCAAAACCCTAAGGCACTTCTAGCACATAGAAGCTTCAAAAACAATTATTGTTTGATGCATAAATCAAGGAAAAACTAATTAAATATTTTAAAAATTCCATTAAATTTTCTGGATACACCAACTGCATAAATTGTATACAAATATTAAGGATTACAAAGTTGCATTTGCATCTACAAAATGACAGAAAATTCCATCTAAACATCAAATCTATATATTTAAAAATTGTAATACCTTCTCAACGAGCCAGCAATGAAGCGACATAGGATCTATTACATCGGGTTCTCCCTCCGCTGCCACAGTCACTGTACACGCTCCATTGCTCATACATTTTGATGCTGGAATCACATACATTGTTATCAGCATGGTTTGATAAAGTCATCATATGTTGAGCATGGTTTGATAAATGTTGCCATACAAAGCATGGTTTGATAAAAGTTGCTATATCATGGGCATAGTTTGATAAAATTTCATACAATGAATGTGGTTTGACAAAACCATAAATCGAGAAGATTCGTTCAAGTCATTGAAATATTTTATCCAAGAGATTTTAAGAGTTTTGAATCTCAGCTACAAACAATCGTTCACACACATCACAGGGTATAGTAGATGTAGAAATCACAAATAACATTCAGATCCCAAGAACAAACATTTATCTGTCACATAAAGGCCAAGAATTGTTCTCGAACAACTTAGTTTTGTTTAAAATACTAAATATACTTTAAAATACTACTAATACATTGAAAATAAGGGATGCATGCAGGATCAAAGTAAGACCCTGCCATTCGAGAAACCAGTCTTTGTCTTTAGGATATCACTGTTTATATCATACCTAGGTCTAAAGCAGCCACAACAGCAACAGGCAGCTCGGAAGCAGGTGGCATAGGAGACAGCAGGATGGAGCGGAGTCTCTCCAGAGCCCTGGAGATAGATCCTCCAGGGCTCGAGAGTTCTGCTCGAATACCATCCAGCACTGCTCCTCTCTCGTTCAACTTCTTTATTGATACTAGGATTTTGTGACGAGCTCCTTTTGTTACACCTGGAATTATAAAATGTATATTTAATCTTGGCCCTCAAAGTATATTTCCACATGTTGCTATGTGGGTTGGTAAAGGGACCAGTGGCCGATGTAAATGGTGCGAAAAAGTTAAACGTCGAAAGGTCTCCAAAAAGGCTTAACGCTATGTGACGATAACAACCGAGTCAGCTTAACGTGGCCTCCGCAGTAAACATTTTCGCAGCTAGCAGTCACCCATCCACTTTTACTCACTCACTTTTGCTTTACTTTGCTGACCACTTATGATCGATAACTAAAACCGGAGTACGAGCAAACCACTTAACTGATGATAATAAACGAATGAAGAAGAAGAAGATATGCACGCCTTTAGAAGCACATAGGCGTTCATGAATTTTTCTTGCTTCTGACATCTAGAGCCAATAAGAAGCTGATGGTACAAGGCAACTATTTTTAAACCTATTTGTATTATGCCGCCAATCCCGTGGTGGGCTACCAGGATGACGTAAAAGGCTTACAAAAGTCAGCTGTTCAGGGCTTCGCAGGATTTATATCTTTTTCGTGGAGCCCGTCTGTCTGGCCACCAGCCTTTTGCTTGAATCAACCGCCAAACAATGCGTCGTTTCCGGGTGGGGCTTTTTCTCCCCGTCCTTCAGTCATTCTTCTCCCCATTCTTCTTCTGTCAACAGTCCTGGATTGGTATGTTGTTGGTGTATCTGGGATCAATTGCAGCTGTTGTTGATCCCAGTTACTTTAGCAGTGTACCGCTTCTCTTATTACTTTCTTTAACCCGCTTTTGCAGGTCTATTACTTCCTTATGGGCAGGCAACGCATTAGTAACACCCGAGTCTGGTGTTATTAATGTCCATGGGCAGCGGTGATCACTTACCATCAGATAACCATCTGCTTGTTTGCTTGCTTATCATATTAAAAGAAATAACAGACTCACCTAATTTTTCAAGATATTTCTCATCCATCGCCATCATTTGTTCATAACTAATATTGGTAAACAACCAAACATATTTATGTAGTCTTAAACTCTTAAGCCACTGCGCTACCGTTGACATTCCAGGGAATTCAGCAAAATTGTGAGATCTTAGATCATCTAGCCTAGTCTCGCTCCCCGTCGTTCCATATAATATACTTATAGGCCTAATCTGACCTAAACTATGTTCACTAGACAGTGAAAAACTCCTAGGTTTCTGTACAAATGGTTCATCACTTAAATTCTCCGCTGATGATGACATTTGCATAAAATTTGTTGAAGGAGGAGTCAGACTATTCGATCTCTGCGACTTCGGCTGGCCTATCGCCATGTCAAAATTTAACATATCACCATCTATACTTATATCTACATCTCTACCGTTCTTAGAGAATGATTCCTGTAAAGGATCTGTATATGAGTTATGGTCTAAACCATCTAATATTCCCCTAAATTCGACATTCTTGCCGATGGTTCGTCTAAAGGCGTTATTGGCTCCCCATATATTCGTGTCTGGCAGTAGACAAGGGTCTATCCTCTGCTGCCATACCGTTTCTGTATTTCTGTTTCCTGTCATATGATTTTCTAAGTATCGAAGCCATTGTGTTAGCGTTCTGAAATTAAATAAAAAATACTGAATAAATCAATTTATATAAAATATACCCCAGTCCCCAGAAAACTGGGATTCCACCGCTAAATAGGATAGGTTAAGGGTCAACATATTTCACCACAAAAGAACGTCTGAAAGTCACTCAAATTACATCAATACGTTATTACGTATGAACACATTATACTTATAGGTAGTCACAGTAAATCAAGTACGCATTATTTGTATTGAAACCCTACACCAATCCGCATTGGAGCAGCGTGGTGGAGAATGCTCTAGGCCTCCTCATTATGAGAGACCGGTGCTCATTAGTGGGTCATCAATAGGTTGAACCCATTAATATTAGTGGTAATTCCAAAACCAATTAGCCATACCAGATCTCGCTGCAATTTAAATTGAACCACATGAGAGCATCAGTTTTCGAATAACAGGAGGATCATCAAAATCGGTACACCGTAATAAGTTGAAAGAAACTCGAAAACCAATAAAAGAGCATTTACTTTCCTACCTATTTTGAAGAAAAACACTACCTCTGATCATGATGCGTCAGTGCCGGATGCACCAGCAGGTAGGATAGCAGCTGTCTACACAGGTCAGGAGCCACTCTCCGGCGCGGCGCGTCCACACACCGCTGCACCAGGGCTGGGGCGGCCCCCACATACACATTCTTCGCTCTTTCGTTGTCTGTCCGGAGCAGGGGAAGCAGGGTCAACAGCTGTCGAAGGCGATCGCCGTCTGTAAACATGAAAAATATAATTTAGCTTATTAACAGTACCCAAAGCCAAAAGAAATATAAAATACTGTCGTTGGTGAAAATCGAATTTGCAGAGTATAGTCTCCGCCCAGGGCTTCGCTCGCGTGCTAAGTACGTTGATAAAAAGTATTCTGTGTTATTTCACACTGTGTAACTGTGTGCCAAATTTCTCTTAGATCCGTATAGTCATTTTTGCATGAAGGAGTAACAAACACATATACATACATTTATCCATCTTGACAAACTTTCGCATTTATAATATTAGTAGGATTAAATAGACTACTTAAACTTTAAAAAGCTCGACAGTATCGCTTTTGTAAATGTTCAGTGAAGTTGAAGTTGAAATGTGGATGAATGGGTGCGAATGGCAAAAATTTCTAGGCTTCAGTGTTTCGGAGGGCACAAAGTTATTGGTACTGATTGAATCATCAAAACAGTTGTTAAGCCTGACCTTTGGGTGGCATAAAAACTTCCGACACTTAGGTAGGCCACTAACCCCTCCACCAATCCGCAGCAGGTGTGGGTCTCTAGGTCTCCTCGATTACGAGGACAGGCCTGTGTTCCATGGTGGGCCAAATTATTACAAAATTTAGAGGGAAGGCAGATACAACATATAATCAGGTTTTCTCATTTGTACAAATCATATAAGCAAATTAGTGTTAAAGCAATATTTTAAAAATATTTTTTACATAAATTTTCCAAAACTTGCATATTGTCTCATTGTAAAGTTGTTACTATGACTATAACATATTAAAATGTGATAAATTCTATTCAAAACCCCTGTAAATTAAATATAGAACAGTTTTTAAGGACACTGTTTTATAAGAAAACTGTGAAATTTTCATCCACTTTTAGGTTATAAAATTAGTACAGACATTAAAAATGGACTATATAAATATAACCTATACAACATATAAAAATAAATATATGTTATATATATATGTACCGCATATAAATCATTCTTCAGATAAAGTTTGAAAGTCAATGTCTGCAGAATATGAAGTAGTTTAAATTAGATGCAATGTTGATTCATTCTAACAATTTTTATTACTATTTACCCATAAGCTTTTTATTTTCTTGTCAGCCCTTAACACTTCCATATAATGCAATTTGTTACAAGTAATTATAATATTATTTTAATAAGTTGTGAGCCTAGCCCAGTTAAAATCAAATAGTAGATTCTAGGTGTGAATGTAATTACTAGTGAATTTAAAAGTACAATTAAGGAATTACGATATTTAAGTACCATTAATGACTCTTGAGTCTGTTATGCACAGGATGTACATACAAATTTTGTACTAAGAAGCAATTTAGGTAACCACTGATCACTAAGTGTGGCTCGTAATTACTTAATTTTGTAAGTCGTAACTTAATGACGTTTTACTAGTTTTTTAAAGATAATGCTCTGTGCGATAGTTATTTTAGCCACTGATGTAAAATTAGGGGTGTTATACTTTATAACTCACTAGAAACTGCTCTCGCTTTGCTTCGGAAGAGCCAGTTGCCAAAAAAAGTAGTTATTGTGACATAACACTAAGAGTTAGACATACAGTATCATGGACTTATTTGTATATATTGATGTCCTTTCTAAAGCTGCAGTACATCATGTTGCTCTATTGTGAGTATTTCTCGCAACGTACGCAATATGAAGCTTATTTTCGGATTTATTTTCACACGTTGAATTACATTATCGAAGATTTCATAGCCTATGTTCTTCAGGAATAATAGTAGGATTCTAATGGTAAAATGATTTTTTTTTATTTGTCCAGTTGTTTCGGAGCCTATTCAATTCAAACAAACAAACCAATCAAATCTTTCCTCTTTATTTATTAGTATATATATCTCTATATTAGTGTAGATATCTGTGGCATTGCAGCTCACAAACATGTGAATAATGTTTGATTTAAAAAAAAAATTGATTTAAACAAATGTATAGATATTATTCAAGAAAATCTGTTTTACAGAGAAGTTGGTTACATTTTAAGTTTCAGATATTTTGAATTAAAAAATCAATATTTATTTTCCAAAACACTAAGATAGATATTATTATTTATTGTACACTAATATAATAGATACAAAAACAAAAGGCCACCTAATTTCATTTATTATATTTTACAAAACTGTGATTGCTGTAACATTTTGATTTCCCTTACAATGATATATATAGAGATAAAAATGAAGTGGGTGGCAACAGTTAAAGATAAGTTATAGAATTGTGTAACCAAATTTTATCAAAATCTTTTAACGTAACAAACATTTGGCTATCATTAATTATTACAATTTAATTACTATGTTGATTGACATGATTTTATATAGTGAACTAATGTATTTTATGTTAAAACCACACTGCCTGAGATATAAAGCATTCAGTTGTGTAATGATGTGTTTTAATAATAAACACACAAATATGCTTACAAACTATTGTACACATAAACAAATTTTTATATCAATGGTTTTATCTACTGTTTATACCACATCACATCATTACATTAAAGTATCTTGAAAGGACTTCTACATGTTTGATCTGTATCCCGACTCACACCTTCCCATAAAATATTTGAACAGATACAGATAATACATCCAAATAATGCTTGTTAAGTAAAGTTATGCACAAAAGCAGCTCAGGAGATACACAAGATATAAAACATTCTATCAATTGTTGCACTTCAGTTAAATATAACCTTCCCATTGAATTAAAAATTGAATATATAACTTTACTTTTCACTCTATGACTTTAGAATAGATAGTGTATTTTTAGATACTGGTAATTTATGCAATATTAAGTTGAAATAACTTACTAACACTTTGGTCACATTACACAAGGTTCATATATGATATAAGCACTGTATTCGTAATTTAAATGACCGCTGCAAATATTTGATATCTCATGTGAGAATATCATATTAATATATGCAAACATATTTTTTTAATTGATTTGATAGACACCAAAATATTTATCACAATATATTTTGAGGCCAAAAGTAAATATATACAGCATAACATATGGGTCTATGATATTCAAAACATTCCATAAAAGTCAAGCCGAATCAAAATATGAATTGATTTTGCAATAATGTTGCAGATAATTCAACTTTTTTCTAAAAATAATTCACTTACCCTCTTCTTCATCATCTTCAGCGCGCGCGGCGAGCAAAGTCGCGAGCAGAGTCTCGTCATTCGCGTCTCTCTCCAACCGTTCATCCTCAACGTGGTTCTGCAGAGCAGCCTCCACGGCGCGCTGGACTAGCCTCAACCCTGGCCATGGGACCCGCCTCGCCAAAGCACAGGCCACCACAGTTCGCTCACACGTGCCCCACTGTTCGAAGATCCCGGCCACACCCCCCAGCTGATCGTAAAACGTGCCGTTCATCTCGCCAACACCATATCAATACCAGGATTTCAGATTTGTTTGGGTACTACACGTCAAATGTATGACAGCTGATTTCTGTGAGCCTACTACGCTGATGTACGCGAGTCCGGTAGCGGGCTCGTGGCGGAGGCGGAAGACCCCACTGACGTGTCAGAGGCACGATATTTACATCAAATTTGCAGGTAGAATAAAAACAACATTTATTCCAATTCGACGAGCAGTCAAATTATCAAATTCCAAAATGGCCGTCCACAGATTACTAAGGAACTGAATAAAATTAAGGAAGTGCGTAATCTATCTGTAAAGTTACATAAAAATTTTACAGGTAGATGGAAAAAAAATTAAGAATTTTGAAAAACAAAATCAATATTTGGACACGTTACAGTATTTATCATACAGTTATTCACACATTAAACTTCTATAATTTTGTTAACAAATATAGTTTACAATCGTAACAATAGATGACACTGATCACAATCTTATAAATAATCAACCTATGAAAAAAATATGTTTTAATTTTATTTATAGGACAGTTTAATCTCATTCATAGTTTTCAATTTGAAACATATTTTTTAAGTTAAGTCGGCAAACGTTTGTATAAATCACGTAGTGTTGCTCTATAAGCTTTTCTAACTATTCGACGCTAGATGGCAGTAAGAACGTAATAAGTAACAATATCGTGTGGTTTTTGAATTTTTAGTATCATTCTATTAAAGAAAATTCACACAGATCTTTAGTGTGTCTTTTTTGATCCATAAGGTCGGTTACAATTGTCAGGGTGGTTTTATATATCTACCTACTTTTCTGATCAACTAAACTAACTTTGCACTTTCCAACCTTAAGTACAGTTATTAACATTATACAAATATCGAATGCTTGAAGTTATAAAGATGGATCCAAAATTATTGTCTGAGACGAAAAAACTAAACTTTTTTTTTCCGGTTGACAAAATGTTTCTGCCAGATTGCACAATAAACAGTGGACAGCAGTCCTAAAGTAAAGTACAATCAGACGTTTGTAAGCAGCTCAGGTGGTCTTGTTGTACAATGTTATAAGCTGAGGTAGGTATGCTTTGTAACTTTTTTTTTACGTCTGCCGCCCAGTGCGTATGACAAACGAGTTTTTGATGCTTGTACGTATATATTACCCAATTTTACTGTTTAACTATCTTTGTAAAGGTAAAAAGACCGACAATACGGCGACTGATGGTCTTATTAATGTAAATTAAGTTGGTGCCTCTGTACATGAATGTAATATTTCTTCTTAGATAACTACGTTTCTGTATAGTTTGTTTGTGGGTATATATTCTAGGGTGGATAAGATCGTATTTCTTCAGTTCCTTGTCATTTAACAAGGATATGAGTTTCGTTATAAGTTACTATTATGTTATTTTTATTTCTAGCACCAGTCTTTTAGTTTAAAGAGAAGGTTACAAGTCACTTTAAAGATTAATATTTCGAACGGATCCTTATATCAAAAAAAGGTTTTGTTAAACCTGTAATAATCTATCCATGAATACTCCATAGGATGAAATAGATTTTATTCTAGAAATTTCTTACCATGACCCAAGACCGTAGCGAGTTTATTGAGTACTATGTTACAAATACAAAGCGATTACCTATAAAAAATTTGCGATAATTGCTCCTAGATCGCAAATTCGTATTATGTATCATCGATAATCATGTCGCTTTTTTCATATTGCCGCAAAAAATTCACAATATAAATATCAATCAGTGAGACGGTGATGACGTACATAATGTAAAATGACGTTTATCACATAGGCTGTGTTATTGTTGCCGATTGTTTGTAAAATTGCGAACATGGCTGACCTTGAGGGTTCCGAATTTTTTCTTGATCTTCAAAAATTGTACTTACCTGTCCATCATTTCGTAACATATGCCTATCGAAATAACCTAAATTATAATTATTTACAGTTACTTTGACATCGAAAGCAGTCAATCTCAGGTTTCCGCCATTATAAGCGCTCGGTAAACCCCAGCCGCGCTTATTCCGGGCTTATTATTTTACTGCGTCATAAATTACAAGCTTACAGACTTACAGTGATGCCGATCCTGTGGCGCTGTTCGAGAAACTAGTGTTTTCCGATTTAATCTGGTTTTAACTGGTTTTATCCGGATTGTCGAAAGAAAATATGTAGGTAGCAGTAAGTAGTTAACGGTTTATTCTAATTCTATAATCTTACTATGTATTTGATTAATGTTTCCGCTGTGATATTGTTATGAGATTATTATTTATCGTGATAAGAACATGGGCTCAGGAATATCTCCAGTATTTGTCTAGGGACAAGTCTCTTTTCTATATATTTACGCCAAACGCTAATTCTAAATTCTATTACTTTACAATTATGTGAAAAAATGTAAAAACCTTTAAAAATATGAAAAAAAACAGACGCCATATTTTTCTGTATCATTTATCATGCGGCTCATACATTTTGATCTAGCGTTTAGTGAGATTTGTCTACGGGATGCTATAACAACAATGTCACTCTATACATACATATCTACTATAATTCAAGCTGTAACAGATCAATGAACGTACATTGACGATGTTTGACGATATGGAAAAGCTATTATTACGATTAGAGTCTATTAAAGAAAAAAACAAAAAAAAACTGAATTTATGTCTGTTTTTCTTTGTGCACATTAATGGTAGAAATGTCTGATCAGATTTTAATGTAGTTTTCACTGATAAATTGTGATAAGCTTAACTTTTAGTGCGTGTTTGATTTAAATCTGTTAGCAAATAAAAAGGCCTACGACTTTGCTATATGAAAGCGAAGCGAATAAATTTGAGGAGGTTATTGACTTTGTAGGTTAGATTATCATTTGAAGCGTTCATAACGCGGTGACGTATTTCAATTGAAGCGATCGGAAATTTTAAGCAACAACGTAGGAGGTGAGCAACGTAGGGTGTCCGCTAGTGGTAAAACTTTCATGAGCGCTTCCGAGCTTCGGAAGGTACGTAAATGTGGTAGTCTCGTTTGTTATCGTTAGATAGGAATCGTTAAGCCATGTCGGAGGCCTTGGGGCTGTATTAAATCTTCCAACACTCGGGTTTAATGAACCTCTCCACTAATCTGAATTTTAGCAGCGTATATGTTCTAAAGCTCCTCAGTAGGAGAGGACCAGCTCGGTAATGGGCCATCGATGTGAAGCCAATGCATGGTATTCCAGTATCATCTAGAAATACAGCTGCAAATAATGTTCTGCTGCAATATAAGACAATGACGATGTTGTCAGAGAAAGTGAAATTCCCAAGAAATGGGTCAATTGTAACTGTCCAACCCTTTGTATAAATTGCGAAAATGGGTACAGTACGCGAAATTATACAATTTGCATGTTCTTTATTCTTAGACAATTGAGTTTGTCGAAACCTTTAGAGATAACCGTATACAAAGTCAACCTAATTTCATGGTCCCGAAGGAATTTTTCGATGGTATTGTGGCTTCATTGTTTTATCTTTAAGTTAAGCGTAAAGTGAGGAAGTTTATGAAATTAGTCCAAGAGTTTCCTTCACGAAATATACTAATATAAAGATACAAAACAAGACCCCTTTAGACCCAAGTCTAGCGAAATGTTTCTGGCAAAATGTTAGATTAATGTGCCTTATGTTGGACTAGTTGAAGGTCGCCAATTGGCGAGCAATCTTGAATCAAATAATTTCGGTCAATAACTTGTCACTCCTTTCCTACCGCGTCTAGTCCCTTAAGATACTATGTTCTATTGTACCTAGCTAACACAGCAGAACACATCGAAATCCAAAGGAATATGTTTTCATCGTTAATAACAAGATTAATATTATCAGTTAAGTATAAGTTAATCAGTTGGAAAATAAAGATGAATATTTCTTTGCTGTATTGGAGTTGCTTAGATTACCAACCCCAATCTCATGCTGGCCAGGGACTCGCAAAACACAGAAGTCAACTGCTCGATGGTAGAAAAGGCTTGAAAAGGGTGGAAGTGCGGGATGAAAGTTCTTTAGTTCTTGACTCAATGCATTACATTCCTGACTGGTGTTACTTACTACCCTATTTAGCATAAAAATAATGTAATTTATTGTAGGTAGGTTGATAATTAAATTTAACTAGAAACATCAAACGAAGTAATAACCGATCTTGTCTATTAGTAATAATAGAAAGCGAAGGAAATGACAAATTTTCATGCATATGCTTCTTTTATAATCCGAATAACATAATTGCATGTCCAGTGTGCATTAACAAAACGCAACTAAGCGTTATGGGAACCAACTGTCGTGTCTTTATTGGCGTTGTTCAACTTCCGGACGCCATTTTGTATTTTAATAATGTCCAGCGCGGCGGTCTCCATTATCCAGGATCAGTAAAGGGTTTCAATCGGTTTTGAGTGAGAGGTATCTATTTCACTGCTTTTGTAGAATATCTCTTTATATCTTTTAGGTTTAATCTTGTATATAAAATTCTCGTGTAACAATGTTACTATACTCCTCCGAAACGACCTGACGGATTAAGAAACTTTATTTGCATATTCAGTAGGTCTGAGAATCGGCCACCATTAATTTTTTTTTTAATTTTATATAATGTGGCATTAAGAACCTTTAACATCGCTTACAATCGAAGCAAGCCTTTGAACGCCTCAAATATGGTCATGTAACATATCAATGGCCTACTATGAGGCCTAAAGCATACTCCATATTATTCCAGTACGGATTAGTTACTGGCCAACACAAGAGTCAGAAGTTGAAGCCACACTTAGGCCGCTCAATGTGGCTTAATGAATCTGACGTCAACAAGGGCCTAAGGCTTTATGTACCCTCCGGAACACGGAAATATTCGTTTTGGCACATCACCATCATCCATTATGCTTAACTTGACCGATCAAGTGCAATTGATAAAAGCAAATCAGCTTTGAGCACCTTCTGACTTCCTGAAATATTTCCTTCCTGCCATGATTAACTTCTACACAATGAACTACTGCTAGATTGGAAGTATCTACAACTTTTTTTATCTTCTGTTCTTTTTTTTATTTTCTGTTCTTTTTTTTATTTTTACTTTATATACAATATATTTATAAAGCAAGTCATAAAATATATCGCTGCCCTATAGGTTATATGAAATGTCAATAACAGAACTTCAAATGACTTCAATACGTATTTTTCCATTCAACCCTACAACGCTATATGGGCACAAATGCCCCATTATACGCGGAAGGGTTCCTCAAATGACAGGCGCGTGGCTAACCGCTATGTGGGCAAAAAATCTGCAAGGAAATATATTCCGTATTGGTGTTGAAATATATCACAAACTTCGTATAACAAATCTATCACAGCTGTATCCACAGATTTGAGATATGTTCCGTAATTTGACACCGTTTCACGCTATCGCACGTTTATTAAAAAAAAGATACCGGTTGAAGTTTGAAAATTCCTAGTATTGTTTTTACTTTCCATATAGTTAGTTTTCGTACCGAATAGTAAGTATATTTGTGATATAAAAGGGTTATATAAGTAAATGCATAACGTCAATGAAATTAAGTAAAACGAATTGCCAATTTACTAATTTATTTATGCAAAAATACAGTTAAAGTATTTAATTGGTACAAGATAACTTATTAAGTTAGAAACAGCGTAAGATGATAATAAGATGAAAAAATGCAGTTTATTAGTAACTATGTTACCAATTTAGTTAAATACCTAAATTGGATTCGACCTTTATGGAAAAAAATAAAAACAAGTTTGTTTGAATGTTGTAGCACTAATAATGACTTTAAGCGCTGACATAATACAAAAAACGAGAAGAGACTATAACCAATATATGTATATATATAATATATATAAGTGGGTCCACCCACGGCTTCGTCCGTGTTGTATGCTCATTAAAAGTAGCATATATATTATTTCATACACCAATTTACTTTTGTACCAAATTTCATTCGGAGTCGATCAGAAGTTTTTGCATGAAGAGTAACAAACATTCATCCTCACAAACTTTTGCATTTATAATAGTAGTGGGTAGGATTTATAAATGACAATCAACACATTTAATATCTATTTAAATTGTAACAGTTACATTTGTGACATGTTTTTACACATTTGTGTAAATAATAATTAAGATTACAGTATCCTTTAGTCACGTCGCAAAGACAAAGCGATCCCGTTAGGATTTACCACAGGTAGTCGGGACAACCCTTCTTTACACCCTTCAATAAAGGACAATAGAATAGGCCCCGCCCACGCTAGGCGACGACAGCCATCAAGCATTTGTCACCCTCAATCGTATCTAAGACTCTTTAATAAGCGCACGTTCAATATCAAAGATGGCTCTCTGGACACCTTATTCAGAAGAAGCCCTAGATCTTACTAAAGTCACGGTGAAAAGAGAAATGCTATCGCCTGTGCGAGATATAGTTCCTGAGTATCACTATCCACTCAACTCCACTTTAGAAGCCGTGAGACCATACTATCCCTTGTCCATGTATCCTGAGCAAAATGTTCCGGTATCTCAAATTTCTCCAGAGTCCCCTGGAAACGCCTGGTCACCGTCTTATCGAAAAAACGCCCAATCTCCAGAATCAGAGTCATTTGAAGTTGATTCGCTATCAGATGATGTGGAATATCAAGCGTTCGAGAGGGACGCCTTGAGAGCAATGGCTGAAAAAAATGGCGGGGCGCTGCTAGGGAATAACCCACGAATGCGACGTGCGGTCCAAACGACCCAAGCGGCAGACGATTCATATAGAAAACAGAGGGAAAGAAACAATTATGCGGCGAAACAGAGCAGAGACCGTCGGAAGCTTCGTGAAGTACGCCTCGCCTTCCAGGTCACGTTCCTCAAGAAGAAGCTAGCAGATTTAAGAACGAGGCTTGAAGAACGAACGTGTGTTCGTTGCAAATATCAATGAAGTGACGTGTTACGTGTGGTGCGGTCTTTATTTGAAGAGTAAATTCTAGACAACTGTGGTGAAGTGTACTGTGAGATGTAGTTTGAAAATGAAATGCATTTTCAAAATATTTTAATTTCAGTTTGTGACATGGTGTGTTTTCGTTATTGTTAAATTGTCAAAATTCAAATAATTCATTTTTAAAGTATTTTCAATATACTTGTGAACTTAAATATTTAGTTTAATCTTCCATTTTTTCTAAAATCTGCCATTAAAGACCAAAATGTTGTTCCTACGAACTGTTTTAAAATTTGTGTGATATTATGAACTTATTAATGAACTTTGTGCCATATATAAGTTATAACGATGTGATGAGGATATGAAAATATGATTCTTAGGATAATAAATTATTGTCAATAAAAATATAAAGCAAAGTTTTTGAAGTATTTCGTATATATAAACTTATTATATAAAAGTTGTGCTGGTAAACAATGAAATAAAAATTCTAAAAATACCTACGAGGGTTTTCTTTTTTTAAAAATTTTTGAGTATCCAGTATTTTTTTTCATGAAACCTGTTTTAACATTACCAGAGATATTTTATTTTGTATACGACATCATTGGTCATTGTGGTATTTTGTATACTAATATCGTAACAAAAACATTATATGCAAAATTTCTCGCCTAGGCGAGAGTTTGAGGCTGGCACTAAGAAAGAGGTCTCATGTACAGCCTTACCTCTGATTCTAGATATTCTAATCCTAATAACTAACTCTGCAGTCAGTTCACAAAATGCACATTTTCACTACTACAAGCTATAGCCGCTAGTGGAAGCCGCACGTCGCAGCCGCAAGCCGTAGCCGTAAGCCCTAGGCGCCAGCCGTAGTTGCATGCGGTAACCGCAAGGCGTAAAGACTGTTTTTTTAATTCATTTCGGTATTGTCAAAGAAAAACCATAATACTTTATATTCAGGCACATGATAGGAATTAAATTGATATGCTAATGTTTATGAAATTTCAACCATGCGGATTGTGTCGCGATCAAAATATGGTAACGTAAGTAGTATAGTCACGGTGGTAGGGCTTCGCGGAATGATTATTATAATTTGTGAAGCCCGTGAGGCTGGCTACCACCCTCTTGCCTGAGTCCGCCGCAAAACGATTCGTCGTGTTCCAGCTGGTGGCTAGGGAGCCAGTTCTCTCCTTTTTCTCCCCGTCCTTCATCCATTCTCCTCCCAATTCTTCGTTCGTTCGTCCTGACGTGGTATGTTGTTGGTGTATCTGGGGTCAGTTGCTGTCGTTATTGATCCCAGTTGCATTACCAATGTACCGCTTCTGTTGTTTCTTTCTCTTGCTTGCGTATGCGGTTCTATTACTTCCTTCCTGACAGGCAACGCGTTAGTAACACCCCAGTGTGGTGCTATTAACGTCCATGGACGGCAGTGGTCACTTACCATCACGTGACCCGACTGCTCGTTTGTCTGCTTAAAATATAAAAAATAATCTATATGCTTGTAGGTTTATATTAAAAGGGTTTCTCAAAGATGCCTTTGTACAAATTTTTTCAATTTCAATATGAATTAAATTTTCCGGTATAAATATTTCTCTATAAGTTTTCCGGTATAAACATTCTACGATAGTTCTGGTTTTGGGATTTCGATTCCCACTTGGCCGATTTTTTAAACTTGGAATGATCGCATGTTTGCTGCTATTCTATTGGCTGCGCGTATACATGCGCCGGCGCAGGTTACGCCCATTGCGTCATAGCTATTCTATACGTATAATCTGTGACTGATCGCTGTCTACATTAATAATATTTGGGAGGAACCTTTCGTGGGGCTTTTAGTAAACAATACAAATTTTTGTTTTTTGCGGTGTATTCAATTTAAATCCTGATTTTACTCAAATATTTTTGGTAACCTTTGATTTACATTATCACGGCACAATTTTTTGTCTACATTATCGTAAATAAAGTCCGCTATTGACTGAAATTTAATGTTCCCCCCCCCCTTCATTAAAATTATGTTAAAGGATCTTAAAATATGGTAAATTTTGTTATAACAAAAAACTCGATAACTGCGATAGATAACGGTACGGTACGGTTTGTGACAATTTTTGTTAATACAGTAATGTAGTTATTTTTCAAACGGTTTTTTCACGATCGATTTAATATCCATATAGCTAAGGTAAGAAAAAAAACCACCTATTTCTATCATTTGCAGGCGCCATTTTGAAAATAGGCTATGTGTCTATGTAACTTCCACAATTCTAATGAATTAAAGGATTATTTAATATGAGTAATATGCCAAAATCCGTACAGTCGTTTATGGGTTAGGGCGTGCCAAAGAAATTATATCCATTACATATAGCAACATCATACAAACATACATACACTCGAAAAATAACGCTTCTTCTGACAAAGTCGGGTAAAAAATCGACTAACTTCTTCAAGAAACCGTATTTAAGGATCGTGGAGGTGGATATATTGCATTAATGGTCATTAAAAAAGACCCATGCTCAATAGTGGGCTATTAATGGGATGAAGCATTAGTAAATAAATGATTGTGTACACATAGTTAATATTTATCTTGCGTTCATTGGTTAATATCGAACAGTTAACTTGTATTTGACTAGGAGTTAGTTCGATTTATAGATTTTGTTGGCAATCTAAAGTTATATGGGTTTTATTGAACAAATGGGTACAACTTATTTAATCATGGATTAAGTAAATATCCCTTACTATTTCATAGTTTAATTTCCTCTTTCTGTAGTTTAACGACTCTGCCGTAGACTGCCTTTTCTGTTAGCGTTCGCCCCAAAAGTTAATTCAAATATGTATGGGAATGACGTTTGTTGCGGAAAACCAGACGCCATATTTTTTGCATCAAATGTCATTAGCATACATTTTTGAAGTAACTTTTGGCGGGAACGCTGACAGAAGAGACATTTGTCTCAAAGTCCTGCAGTCTAGCTAGTAATGAATCGTGGTCCTGTGAAACATGGGATTTGGTCTGATTTTATAAAAAAAACGCTTATTTATTATAGATTACCTGTACCCGCAAATTCGGCCGTGTGGTATTTAACAAAAAGTTATAGTTCAGTTCGCAGATTTTACGGTTATATATATTACATAACACTAAAATAAAAATAGCCTAAGTTACTCCTTATTTTATCTGCTATCTGTCAGAGAAAGTCCCGTTAAAAGCGGTCAGAGATTACGCGGAACAAGCATACAGACATTAATAGTAAAAGAAAATATTTTGGCAAACCATGTGAAAAGCGATTATTTTAATGTTACAAAAACTAACATTTTATTTATTTTTATACATGTTATTATAACAACATTCCTATTCCATTATTGAACGAATCCCAGAAGCACGTGCCAAAAAAGATCGAGATATAAGGGGTAAAGCTTAACAACAGATAGAAAAAAGATACAGGGAAGATGTGTGTGTTCATAGTATAAATTTACCAGCTCTTGATTTTAATCTCAACACCAAGATTTTAGATAAGATACAATTTTATAAGATACCTTAGAAATAAAATATCGTCGAGCAAACTTTCCATAGAAGAAACTGCATATACTACTAAAAGGATCTACAGAAAACCGATTCTGGCAAAACATTAACTCGATCCACCTTATATTAGACACCGGGTGATGTATCGATCAATTTATGATTCTGTGCAATTTTATATTAACCAATCACAGCGCAATATATTGATGGATCCCGTCGCAAGATTTGACTGAATTTTTGTAGAATATATTGATTACATAGGTACAGGTGTTCGACTGTATACTGATGGGAAGTATAAATCCAAATCTGTACTAATATTATAAAGCGGAATGATTTGATTACTTGTTTTTTTATACCATAAATAAGTTAGCACTTGACTACGATCCCACCTGATGGTAAGTGGCGATGAAGTCTTCAATGGTAAAGCGCACTAAATTAGTACGCTAACTGTGTTTGAGGCGAATAGGCTATGAAACTACTGGATCGAATTATAAAAAATATTTTTTTATTAGATTCCTACATTATTGATGAAAATTGACTATCAAATATTTTCCAGGGATCCCTATGAAAACTTCAAGCTTTGTTTCGCGAAAAAAAGTAGTCTACGTTTCTTCTCACGTTCTATTCTACCTCTGTATCAAATTTCACCAAAATCGGTTCAGTACTTTAGGCCTGACAGGGTATCAGACAGACAGAGTCATGTTCGCATTTGTATAATGAGCATTTATATAGCTACACTATATTGAATGAAATCACAATAGGAACCAGCCCCTGTTATGTAACAACCGATCGATATTACATAACATCGCAAGGGTTGCGTGGCCCCTGCTTTGCACCCCTTGCGAGGGCACGAGGGGTTCTGTAATATCCTTACATTCATTTGGTATACGAATAATAGTTAGCTATAAATATATTTATAGCTTGTATATGTATATTATCTACGAAGTTAAATCTATCTATAAAAAATCTATGTTTGTCCTTCGTAGGGTAGTAATGGTAGCACGGGCACTGATGTCTTTAGCAACTTTAATCAGTATTCTCTGGAAAAGGTTTTGATACAATAATTATATAAATTGGACATTGTTGGTACAGCTACAGCTAGTAATTTAAAAAATATTTTATAGATATTTTTAAATTTTTACCCTTAAACTAACAGAGAATTAAATCCTTTGTAAGTATGTACACATAACATGAAAATGTTTATTGAAAACTTTTCTAAAACCTTGTACTCATGTACCACGTATATCTACTTATTGGTACGTGTAATTTTTTTTTTTAAAACATTTTTATTTTTGTGGGTATAATGATTTAAAATCATTCAGAGCTTTATTAAATAGTATTTTATATAAAATACTTCGTTCACATTAATTTGGAACACTGCGGTCCTTGAATTATAACGTAATATATAAAATAATTTATCGAATTTATAACATAGTACTTAGCGGTCCGTCCCAGCTTCGCACGGGTGGGCATTTTGTGTTTTATATTTTGAATTAAACAAAGAGTAAACATTTTTCTAATACAATAATATTTATTTTTAAATTTATGTACCTACTATATTTATAGCTATAATTTTTTTAATATAAACCTGTTTTATATACCTAGCCTATGTCACTCAGTGATAATGTAGCATTCTAAAGGTGAAGGATTTTTTTAAATCTGATCAGTACTTTTTGAGTTTATTCGTTAAAAACATACAAAAATACAAATATTTTCTCTTTATTATTAGTGTGGAAAACACTTTAGGCTAATTATAAAATGAATAAAATACTTCAGACTCTTGATAAGTTATAT
>DWJZ01000089.1:0-46226 GCA_018249125.1 Asbolis capucinus
CCATAGAATGTGTATCTCTATGTGTAACTCTATGTGAGAACCTGAAGTAAAAAAATTCACAATTGTTCAGAATTTCCTGGAAAAGGTTTTGGTACCAAAATGATATCGATCGGACACATGGTTGCTCAGTTGAAGTGTGCGCGCGCTGGGCCATGAATAATAATATTTTAGGTATTACGGTTTTTAATTTTACTACATAGGTTAGTACCTTCATTTTTCAATTGTTTTATCCATTTGTCAAGAAGACAAAATCATAGTGTATATTATTAGAATTTTAGGATTTGTATAAAATTTAAACAGTAATAAAAAACGTATATTTTCAAACAAAACATTCAAATTTGTTTTTCATCAAGTTTCTTTGGTAATAGATCTAAATGGTTGTGAAAAGTGCTAAACCGAATCTCTTGCCCACGTAAGTACACCTCCCTAGCGATGGTCGTGCCGCGGAGGACCGAACCTGTTTGCTGCTGGTGCAGAGTACAGGCATTATCAGCCTTATTACAAGACGCGATCTAAAAGTTGGATTATTTATTCGTATTACTTCATATATTTTTTTTCTTATAATTCGTAGGCTCATCGTTCAACGTGTTTAGGTAGAATCTAACCTCATTTCGTCGTTGCGAATTTAAGACCTCTTATGTCGGCTTAAGGGGAATATAATGTACAAATAATAAATAATAACCTGTATGTTTTATGAAATGTGCTGTTGGGAAAAAAATCAAAATCGGTCTACTCAATAAAAAATTCTGAGGTAACATATATAAAAACAACACGAATTGAAAACTTACTCCTTTTTTGATGTGGGTTAAACAGACAAGCATAAACATGACAACCCAAACATGCAAATATGTTGCATGCAAAGGTTTGAAATTCCGTGTGGCCGTCACAATATAACTGGTCTACGACGTCATACTGGGAAAGCATAACTTCACCTAAGCCTCGTATGAATCAATGAGCACCTTGTAGGTAGGTGCAGACGTGGTGCCAATATTAATGATGATTGCTCAATATGTTTGCAAAAATTTAATTGTAAAACTACATTATACGAATACGGTCGATGCAAGAGCCGTCGTCCGAATGTTCCCGGGCCGACGGCGCGTCAGCCTCGTCACAGGTAACCGTTATACATAGGACATTACTTATACAAGCCTGGGACCCGGTGATGTCTGTTGGCTGTACGGAATTATTATAAATTGTATATTGTAACTAGTTGTAAACAATTTTCATGAAGACAACGGACATATTATCAAACAATTGATTGTGATTGGTGTGATAAAGAAAAACCTGGATCTGTGATTGATAAAATGCTAGGAACAGCGCTGCACCGGCGAGATGTTTAGTTTACTGATAGCGTGGTCGTCGAGGGCGGGCGGCGCGGCGGGAGCGAGCGTGCCTATTGTAGTAGTGTAGGGACATGCGCATTGCGCATGCGTAGTGTCCTGTGCACCCCTCCGCGCGCCACCCGGCGGCCGGCGCCGGGAGTCCACCGTACCGGGCGCTCGTGGCGCATCGTGTCGCTCAAGCGGTCGCAGCTGCAGCCCCAGCGCCGAAGCCCCGGCCCGACGGCCCGCAGCCCTGCCGCTCGGGTTGCGTCCTCGCGCAAACTGTTGCTCCGGCGATCGATACCCTCTGCCAGCCGAAGTGTGCTTTTGTTTTGGTCGCAATTCAAGTGCGTAGTAATTTTGACGCGCACTCTAAACACTCGGAGTGTTCAACTGCTGATCGTGTTTGTGCAACGGGCCAGCGAGTACGGCATTTTTACGATAGGCAAGTAAGATTTGTTATTGGAGTATCAAATTCATAAGATTAAAAAAAACATGTATCTACAATATCTCGTTTTATTCTTGTTTAATTTAAATTATCCTAATACGTAGTAAGGAAAACAGTGAAACGAATTTGCGAACATTTAAACAGTTGATCAGATTTAAACTTTAGAAAAAATATAGTTCTCGGTAAACGACCACTCGCAACCAGCTATGTCGCAAATCAATTAAATATGGTCATAAGGTATCGTACGTCTTCATGTCATACTTATTTGTTATTTTAATTATTAAGTTTTCAGTATAGAACCGATGTCTAGTGATGGGAAAGTTGGGGATGAAAGTCACCTTCAGAGGACAATCTCATCACTTTAATGAGCGTTCGTTCCGACGAGCCACAACACAATCACATTTCTCAAGTCATTTTTTAATCGGCCTTATATTCTCTTCTCTTATGTATTCATGACTAGATTTTTTCAACGACCACGTCCGCGTCGTTTTACCCCCATGCCTTACCACAGTTCGATTTAAAAAAATGGTTATATTCTTTGCTGGAGGTCGTGATCCTCTCCACTGAACATCTTCAGTCTGATGACGTTGCACTATCGGTTCTGGTTGTCAGCTGCATTTACGGCCTCGTATAATTTGCTGCATAATGTGGTGCGAATTTGATCTGTCCAATAGACCAATGGTCCCGAGGTCGTTTCCCCTCGATATAGCTTGTGATGATGAGATAGTGTCTCTTATCTTCACGGGTAATGTCACCCAAAGTATTTAAGGCCTCTTTGTAGGCATATTGATGATAGCCTCGTGAGCCGTTTGTTTAATTTGCGGCCGAGAAAATGCACAGCATTCTTCAGCACAAGGTTTCAAAAATATCCACACGTCTGCGTTTTGCGTTGCGTTAGCGTTGCGCTTTTTGCTTGTGGATATTCCATATTCTATTTTGTCTAATTGTTCAATGGTACTCCTGACCATTTATACTCTGCGCTTAATTTCGCGCGGTGTTAGAGATGGTGGCGCACAGGAATAAAGTTTTTTGTGGTTAAGTGTTTGTTTGTGCAGGGGACCATCATCACCTCGGTTTCATTCTTATTTATTTGGAGGCCTAGATCATAGCTTGCGTTGCAATCAATTTAACAAACATTTTATTTTGGCTGTTGAAGCAGCCGACCCTTACTTTTTCTCAGCCATATCGCATTTGCGAATTACGTGGAAGTCTTATTCAATATAAGATTTTCTTACAAAATTTTAAAAAGTGATGGATCTACAACTTTTTGAATAACCTGGCGTAAAGATATTTCAGAGATGCGACCAGGTGTTGTGGTATTCCTAAGTCCGTCAGCACCCTCCACGGTGTTTTCCTATTCACACGGTCGAATGAATAACACATGTTTTATTTCGTAGTAAATAAGTCAGCCCATGAAAGAAGGCCGCTTTTGCAGATAGCCTTTAAACACCCTCCTAGCATGTTCCCGCCACTGCGTCCGCGGGGAACAGTATTAATTGCTTAGTTTATTCCACACAAGTTTACATTTATGAAACGCTTGAACAAATTATATACTTAAATACATTGATGGGTGTACGTGTATATTTGATAATCACAAACATCTATGTTTATACATTTATCCCTTATTTCAGCAGGTCCCTGACCCGACCCCGCTCAGAGTATCCTTCTGTCCATGACATTAATACAGAAGGGAGCCCTGCGTTTCTCGAAGTGTACCCGCCACCTATCATTGCTGACGGGGAGACAAATTGTCAGACCAGAACGTTGTAACGTACTGCTCAGTTTCCCAGACATGACAAACCTCTAAGAGTGTCTGGGTCTGTCTTTGCGTGTCGTCTTGGTCTCCTCTGCAGTCTTAGTTATGTGCCTCGCGTCCAGAACGAACCTTTTAGCTATGGAAATTTCCACAAAAGGACGTCCCAAATAACCCTGTGGAGCTTAGCAACTGACCTCTCATCAGAGTTGGCAAACCCGATCCATATACTGTATCCACCTATCATATAGGAACGCTAGGTAGGGAGATACCTTACGCCCACACAAGTTATGAATATGATAGTGTCTACCCACTTTTAAGTGTTTATTAACAGAAAATTAAGTACAAATGGTTAACGTTTGAATGAAAGCCTGTTTAAGGTCAGTTATTAAAAGATATTTTTGATAAC
This sequence comes from Asbolis capucinus, assembly GCA_018249125.1. Taxonomy (NCBI): domain Eukaryota; kingdom Metazoa; phylum Arthropoda; class Insecta; order Lepidoptera; family Hesperiidae; genus Asbolis; species Asbolis capucinus. Next base: position 3,933 of record DWJZ01000089.1, read on the forward strand.
AAAATATGTATCAATAACCCGAACCCCAGCTTAAACGGAACTTGTATTGAGAAAAATCAGAGGCCAGAAACCTCGGAGTAATTACAGACGAATGCTTGAACTTTGAGACTCTTGCGCAGAATCTGGTTCGTAACTGCTTTTATACATTAAAAGTTTTTTTATAAAATAATTCTTTATACTTAGGTACTAATTTGTGAATACAACTCTGTGAAAGCCGAGTACTATCAAAACTAAATTATGCACTTCCAGTAATAATTCTTCAGCTATTGATGCGCGTTTATTTCAGCGGATGCAGAATGCCTATGCACGATATTGTTTTAACATGCCGCCTCGTGTGCCCGCCACTCCATATTTAAACGATGCAAATGTTCCCAAATGAAACACTGTATGCAGTAACATTTCGCAACGCTTCTTTTGAACGTCATCTAAACTATAATTAAGCTCAAAGTACTTACAGTTTTTTCTGGGTAATAAACATTTTTTTTTAATTTGATAACGAGGCACACGAATATCGAGATAAAAGCACGAACTTTTTTGGAATTATAGTCTGTCTGTCTGAACGCGCATCACGTGAAAACTTGCGGACAGATTTCGATGAAATTTTGTATTTTTTTTACTTATATCCCCAATTCACGTTTAGGATTTTTATTTCGAATAATTCCCGGGTTTCCTTGGCAAGATAAAAGTTTGCATGGGAATTTTCTTAAATACCTTCCGATTTGCTTGAAATTTGCAACAAAGTGTTTATGTTATTTTACATTTTTCTCATTTTTTTGATATTCTGTAATGAAAAGAAAAAAAGATATAATGTAAATATTTTACAAATTTTCGACTAAAGCTCCCTGGGTAAACACGTGTATGGGTTCAGCCAGATCCTGAGCCAATGTTGAACGTAGTATCAAGTCACGCTTGTCATAACGATCCTGTACTCCGTGCCCTGGTCACAGTCGGATAGATGGGCAAGCTCAGGGTCATACAGCGCGGTACCGAGAGAAATATGCTTGCTCATTTTACATTTAAACGAAACAAAAATTATGAAATTCTTAGACGAACGAAGATATAGCACACTGCCGGTGAATTAGAAATAGACGGGCCACATACTTCGAAGGACCAATACAAGCAGAATAAGAAATAAGTCCTAAAGCAGAGAACACGACTAGGACGGCAGCTGGACTCGCGACAGTGGTTGAAACGGACAGAGGGAGGAGAAGATGAAAGGGCAGTCGCCGGATTCTGGCTCGGGTAGGTCAACGGGGATACATAACATATGGGAGGGTCACATTGAACTGATGATGTAAAGCTTTTTAACTATGTACCTACCATATAACTTAGGGATAATTTAATCGAAGAAGGCGAGGCTGCGGTGCTAATTAAAATGTCGGCTATGCGCGCTAGGCATGTACCTACTTGAATAAACAGCTTAGTTTGTTCGCGAGATTGATGGCACTCCATAAAAGAAACACGCTCTCTAAAACGAAGGCGTCATCGGTCACAAGTGCCTGATGGAGCACAGCACGGCCGATGTGGGTCAAGACACTGCGGCCTCGGTCGCCACGCGCCTCCGAGGGCCCCGAGCTGTGAGCCCGCTGTGCTACGCGGTTGCTACGGAGACTGGCGGCCGGCCTGCGCGCCGCACTCTTTAAGCCCTACTAATAACTCTGTCTGTTACCTGTTGACGCCTAAAATACTCAACCCCTTTTGATGAAACTCGCCACAGAGGTAGAAAGAAACTTGAGGAAACACATAGTTTACTTTTTAATCGTGAAAAAAGACTTGAAGGGAGTGAAAGTTTCTATGCAAGTTCTAAATGATCTTTGCATTGACGCACCGGTCTTGATGTTGACTATAGGGAGAGGAACGAGGAGGGACGAGCAGGGGCAGGTGAGGTGGGTGACTGGTTGATGCGGACGTAGTCGCGGGTAAAAGCTGGTCTCGACATAACATTAATGAAAATGGCCTATCTGTACGATGCCAGTTGCAATCACATTGATGAAGAGATGTAGTATTGTGCTCACGTCGAGACGTTTTGTTAAAAAGATAATCGTAGTTATTGTATAGTGGAGGGCCAGTCCAATGGCAACAGCAACAACAACAACAACAACTCTTGTACTAACCTAGGAGTTGCCTTAGCTTTGTTTCGGAAGACGGTTTGTCCAGTGCTTTCAGAGTTGCCATACTAATTTTAACCTGTTATCGTGCGGTAATTAAGCCATTTTCTGGGATAAAGCATATCATTCTCGGGTTTCTAACTACGACTATGCTAAGTTTCACCTAAGTCTGTCCAGTGGTTTTACGTGAAGCTCGAACAGCGTGAGACAGACAATAAATAAAAAAAAAATGTTTTGGTATCGATATCGATAGCAAAACCTCCTTACAACAAAATTATACAAAAAATACTGAATGTACAAAATTTACCGCGCTAGTTTTATTATTAGTGTAGATTTCATACGCTTTTTAAGGGTTGGGTTAAAAGTCTTACCTGATGGAAAAGGACAGGAGGGAGCTGCTGAAATAATAACATGCGATGAGGTCATTTTAATAGTTACATCTTTCATTAATAACAACGCACACTAGTGGGACGGTCCCACCTGTAGCTGGAGGTGGTCGACGGAAGGCTCGCCTACCACATTTCATTGCACATTGTTGCGCGTCTGAACGTGGCTCCACTCTCAGCTTAGATCAACAATCAATCTGTCTGTATATACATAATATACAGCAATTTTTTCTCAAATATTGTTATGAATGTTAGTCTTTGTTTTAGTTTACGCGTGTGCGTTAACACAATCTCGCTATCACCAAGGGTTGATTGGTAGAGAATGTCACTACGCATTCTAAACATTTGCCGCCCATTGTAAATATTTGCAATTAAGGGTAAATAAATACATAATAACAGCAATACATCTTCGTTTATTTATTTATTTACACATGCCAACAGCGAAACATATACATACAATTTTACTTAGTATTTAACAAAAATACATTAATTTATATGTAAGCCAATAACAGCATGCACAGTATTCTACAATTGACAAATATAACAATACAAATAGGTAACATGTTGACTTACTAACAAAGAGAACAACATTAAAAATACTAAATATACTAATAAGAACCACTGCATCTTGCAACCAACTCACGGATCATCAAACTCACCACCGTTCGGTTCATTAATAGTAGCCAAGACGTGAAATCACTTACGTGACATCGCGTCAATTCTGAGACGACGTTAAGTAGTAACTCGTCGGTGATTTGTGGATCTTTACTAATGAATTGCCGGTAACATGAATAGTTTATTTAAGATAAAGGTGTAAGAGTTGTTATACATACGGACCGTCGTTAACGGCCGTCGTCATCATGATATGGTCAACATGGGCGCGGTGTGTGCAGGCGTGGGGGCGGCGCGGGTGCGGGCGCGCACTCGCGGCACGCGGCGGCCGCAGCGGCGCGTCACTCCGTCGCCACTGCACACGCTCTGCCTAACTTTTTCGTGTATGTATCAGTTTGCCATTTACTGTTTTATTGTTAAGAAACTAGTGAAACATTGTAAATACGGTGCGGTTTCTTAGCTAGTTCTTAATGGCGTAAACGTCACTTATAATCTAACAAAATTTACATCAGATCAATTGTTACAAAAGTTGCGCTTGAGTTCTTAATTGTCTGTAAAATAAAAAAGTTTAAATTATGAAGGCTTTGAAAAAATCGTCGTCTTCGTTTTTCATCTAAACGACAGGCGAAATTATTCAATTTAGTATCCGGATGTGCATTATATTACATCTCGTAGTACAGATACTAAGGACGGTCAGTCGAAACCGATAAGCGATTTTAATTGAACAGAATTATCTCCCTGTGATCGGGCAACGATCTAATCAGGATGGCACGTTCGTGGAACCGTTAATTTTTTTTTAGAAACATGTTTAAATTATGAACAAGTATTTAATAAATTCGTACAAAGTTGTATGTAGTCTAAAGTCAGGTTTCGTCAATTATATTACATATCTGGAACAGAACTGAGAAGATAATTGAACCCCTGACTGTTTGTGATCAGTAGCACGCACCGCGACAAACACTCGATTAACATTCGTAAACGATTATTGTTAGTTGAACGTGAGAGTGATAGAATTTCAAAATATCGTCTTCAAATGCCACACAGACCGCCCAGCGGGGGGGTAGAAGAAACGGAAGACGTCATAGACCTGGGAGCTCCGCGACGGTTGCGCACCGCGCCACACCTGCGCCAGCGCCGCCCCTACACTCCAAACCCGCGACTGTAAGTCACTTATACCAGTTGTCACATGTCCTCTAGCGCCAAACTTTTGTCGACGTCAAAGATCTCTGTGGATACAGGTACCCGGGCCCGGTTCAGCCCAAGCGGAAAGAGGAACGTTCCGGGGCTGACAACGTACGTCGTCGCAAGCGGGTATACAGGCGCCCCGTTCCCAACTCGCGGCTGTACCGGCCGGCCGTGCGCCCGCCCCCCGCGCCGCTCGCTCCCCCGCCGCCGCGCCTGCGCCCGCGCGCCACCTGGCCGCCGCCCGCCTCCCCGCGCCAGCTCGACACGGCCTCGCGAGCGGCGCTCCGCCTCGCCGAGCGTCGACTCCCATTCACGCCGGCACAGGCGCACGGTAAAATATTAAATATAATCAGATAATTAATACATTTCTTAATACTACTGGCTTCAACCCGACGCATTTGGTCGGGCTCCGCCGGTATGACTGGAACCATCGCTTACGCGCTTCAATGAGAGCCTGCGTTTGTTCGAAGCTGCAATTGAGCGTCGATAACTGCACGCAGCGCGCGGCGGCGGCGGCGGCGGCGGCGGGGGCGGCGGGGGCGGCGAGTCCCCGGGGCGGCGGCTGGTGGTGCGCGTGCCGGCGGCGGGCGACGCGCCGCGAGCGACTCGCCCGCGCGCCATGGACGCCGCCAACCGCCACTCCACCAGTCCGGACTGCTCGGACGGCAACGACGCCGCCTCGGCGCCCAGCGAGTTTCTGGCCGAGGTGAGTACGGCGCTCGTCGGTCGGTCGGTTCGCAACGTCAATTCTGTTAACGCTCCTTGGTTGCAGTTCCTGTCGGCGATCATGCGGCGCCAGTACGCGGAGGCGCTCAAGTACTGCCGACTGATCCTGCAGTACGAGCCGCACAACGCCACGGCGCGCGGCTTCTATCCGCTGCTGCAACACAAGCTTCAAAAACATAAAACTTCAAAAGGTAGCTATGCGCCGAAATCTACCAAATTTAGTGCTAGTAATGTACCAGTGCACAATGCTCGAAAGGAACCTTATGGAATTATCGACAACATCATTTCATTGCATAACTATAATAAATAATTAAAATAATTTATACACTAGAGCTACACTCTTGACTTAGTTATTTAACGAGGATCCGTGTACACAAATACAAGAAAGATGGATAATTGCTGTAAATGTGTTCCTCGACCTATTTCAGATGAACAGAGTTCAAGTGAAGAAACGAGTCTCCTGCCAGATAACGCGTTAATAGGCGAAGCTCGCGTACGTATTATAATGTCTCGTAAGTCCATAACGTATTAATTGCAAGCCAGCCAACAGACTGCGGCCGCGAGCTTGCTCACTTCCATAGCCGCGGCTGCAGACACACCATTTTTACTTCTAATTATTTGGTTCTACAAATATTTTTCGAGATTCAAACTACACTATCTCTTCAACCAGTGTCTACGATGAGTTGTCAACAATTTTGTAATAATATTTTTCTACTCAAAGATAATTAGTTTTTTAGATTTAAAAACTAACCTACACGTGAAATAGAACTTGTGATTATGAGACTATCTGCAAGACCACTAGCGTTCTTCCAGTGCTGACACCTGGTTTCACTTTGACTGCCAAGACTGCGCCGTTGTTTTCTGTTTAGAATGTTCAACAATAATGTATCCACGAGTATGTAACGTTAGTGGGGACTATTGGCATTGTCTTAAATCGTTACAAACGGAGCGGCTGTTACGTTGCCGTTTATGCAATACTGTCCGTTATTCAGACGGAGGTAATGGAGCAGGAGGCGGACGAATCAGTGTCGGTATCGTCCGGGTCGTCAGGTCATTCGGGCCGGTCGCGGTCGGAGGAGGCCTCGTGCGCCTCGCAGTCCTCGCTGGAGCTGGACTCGTCGGAAGCGGCCGTGCACTCGTCGCCCAGCATGTCGCTCAGTCGCCGCACCGATCGCACTGACCGCACGGAGCCCACCGACCGCACGGAGCCCACCGACAGTAAGCACGATGCCTTAAAGGATTTTTTAAATGGGTTCACCAGCCGACCTATTCTCATTTCACAAGTCGTACCGATATCGTAGCCTTTTGGTATTAATATTCGCTATTGGTTTTCAACTGCACCTTGACAACATCCATCCGCAATTCAAATGAATTTGAAATTGTTTGGTAAAACGAGAATCGGCTGTTGTTGTGACAGTCCTGCCCTGAGTGGGGGAGTGCCCCCATACTGTATGAGGTTGGTGTCCTAGGAAGCGCAAGGAAGTCGCGCGAATAGCACTCGGCCAGTGCCTATCCAAGGTTGTAATAGGTAGGTAGACCATGACATCTTGGTCGGCTGTGGCGGTGTGCGGCTGTATGCGGTAAGCTTTACACTTTAGGTGGTCCGTCCTTCTTGGAAATCAAAGGAATAAGTGTGACCTTCCACAAAGGCGGTGTACATTTCCTGTTATAGAGGCTGAATCAACTGAACTAAGAGCACAAGAGTACTCTACTGCGGAAATACCGTTCTGGTTCCAGCTTATAGGAATTATTAATATGCACCTTCATAACGAATATAGAAGCTAAACAATATTCGGTCGATATCGGCAGGTACGTCGGGCGGGTCAGCGTCCGGCGCGTCGGGAGCGTCAGGCGGCTGCTGGGACAGCGGCGCATCCCGCTCGGAGCCCGACGACAATGGGAACGCGCGTCTCTGCACCGCCACCCCGGCACCCGGTGTGTTAAGTCTAGGTACCAAACAGACCGACACCCTGAAAAGGACTCGTATCGGACCGTTTCATGTTATTTGTTTTTGACCGCAGGAGCAGGTGACGTAGAGAACGACAACACGGCGGGCAGCGGCGGGGGCGGAGGGGGCGGAGGGGGCGACGAGCCGCGCGCCGCGCGCACGGTGCACCTAAAGGTCAGTACGAGCTGCAATAGCAACTAGTTGCCGAACTTATTCATTCATGATTACTTATATTTCTCGTACTAGAAATCTATTTAAGTATTCAATAACGACTCTGAGTGTGGTAGTAAGTCAAGGAATTCTTTCCTTGGTCTTTATTCGGTATTATTATACTTAGAATTATAATCGTAAAATAGCGATAGAGTTCCTACTAAATACCTTTTTAACCGATTTCAAAAAGGTTGTAATTAGACTGTATTTTTGAATGCTTGTTACTGCTGCTACATTACTTTTGGTTGTTCATAAATATTTCAGTGGCTGTAAAGTACTTGGAGTCTGAAGCAAACTGGCCTCTCTATGAGTGTCTTTTACTCATTTAGATCCAGGTTTAGAGCAGGAGGTGGAGGACCAGTAGTTGGACTCGGAAGCGTTTCACTGGATGAGTTGACAGGTTTATTACGGGTATTCACAAGTTCTTTAAGACCCACCCCAGAGGTAGATCTAAAGTTCTTACAGACCAACTTAATCCGATGAGGGATTGACGGGAACTGCGTGCAGTCTTCAAACTCTATGGCAAGAAGTCACGTATCAGTATGGCACAGTGGCACATGGGATCTTTATGTTGTGTGTCAAAGTCAGGTTCTGATACTTTGGTATTGTCAAAACGCGAAAATCGGAGAGAAATCTAAATATACTACAGCCGGTTGTATACCTCCTCATCAGCTCTAGGTCCCCGACAAGAAACTTTGTATACCGAAGTCATAAATCAGTCTGTACGAGATTAGATTAGGGAGAACAGTAACTCCCAAATACTGGCCACAGCATGAAATCAAAATCACAACCTAATTATTGAAAGCTGTAGGGAAGCTTTAGAGTGCTACAGAATTACCTCGTCAACGTGGAGCAGAAGTCTGGTGACACTGTTTATGAAACGGTGATAGAACCATTTTGAAGAACTAGGTCTGTTGCACCTCTGAGCTGGTTTATTAACCTGTTCCCCCCAATTGCATCGCGCTCAGACTTGAATTGACTTCCAGCGTCAAGAGCTTAAGGCTACGGTATCATAGACCAAGATGTCCAAAGACTACAATATGCCGCTAAGTGTTGCCTTTATGAACTATGTAAAAAAAATAATTCAATTCTACAGAGAACTGGGTAATACTGAATTGTCTTCCGCGGTGCTGGATTGACTACCGCTATAATAATAAAAAATTAAATCAATTTATCGGCTCCCGTAGTTAGTTATACCTACGTGCTAAGTTTAAGATCCAATTGACCCTGGCGAGAGCCCGGCGCTCGAAATAGGTTTCAGAAGAACCTGAGTTGCAGTTCACACAACAAACGACTGACGACATAAAGAAGGCAGCGAGTATCCGCTGTATTCAAAAGGTCCAGCACCAGTCAGAGTGGCAAACTTAACGTTCAAAGGCTGATGGATGGATGAATAATAGGTTAGCGGACCTTCCCGGCTCGGCACGGGGCTCTTCCCTAAACTCATCTGATACACCTTCTTTTATCATTTTACAGGAATCGGCGAGTGCGTCGCTGCGGCGGCTGCGGGCGCAGTTCGCGTGCTCGATTAAATGAACCACTCAAACTCGCAACCCACAACTCGTAACTCGCAACCCGCATATCGCACATACACCTCGCAGTATCGAGTTTTCTTTTCTGGTTTTCATCGGCAGTGTCCATAGTTAAGAAACGTATCGCACCTGCTATGCTATACCTACAGTAATTTGGATATCCTCCATACACGGCCTGTTGTAGATTTTAAGTAATAACAGAATTTAGTAAATGGTGGTATTTCTACCAACCTATCAATAGTACTGTGATCATTCTATGATGTAAGACTAGACTACTAGACTGAGTGGACCTAATAGATTGATGTGCGGGTGTGTCACACTAAATGCCCGGTTACCTGTAACGTGGGGCGCTGTATCATGACATCATCGTTCATCTGTAGCCATGTTGACATGTGTCACTCTCACCCCGTAGGACGGTAGGACCAAGGAGCATATCTGCGTCTTTTATTAAGTGTTGTTGTTGTCGTGGTCGTGGCAGCGGCCAGCAGATGGCGCTGTCACTTGTATCGTTCAGACGGCTGGGGCTAGGTCATCTACTCGTACCAAATATCCAATATTTGGTAGACAGGGACTCCCTCGCCCCGGCCGGAGGGCTGGCGATGTTTTCACATTACCGAGTGACGTCTAGAAATAGAACTTAACTTTTGTTGGTAAAAAATATCGTACCAAGTGTCCTCAATCTTGTCCTTTACCGTTGTTCTCGCTGACTATTGTTCGGGCGAGGTTCTAGCATATTGTACCAGTTTACACAGTGTTTATAGTGTTTTGTATGAGCTGAGTGTAACGAGAAGACTGAATGAAGTGTCGACTTGTATTTCTAGATAACTCCTATAATGAAAGCGGGCGCGCGTCGTTACAGGTGCCTACTACCCTTAAGTCGAACCCGTTGAGACAGCGAGACACTTGAGACTCGTTTTATCTACGTTCTTACAAGTAGACAATAGCATTGTATGGCCTACTAGGGACCGGTTACTTTTGGATGAAATCTTTACCAACGTGAATACAAGATATTTTAATTTAACGTCATTGAATATTGACTTTTTTGATCACGGCTCCGTTATTTCTATGCTAACAACCAACAATCTAATCTATTCAGAATACTTACTGGCATTATTTTTCAATCGTTGCGGTTCGACTCATAGGTGTAGGTGTGTCAGCGTGGCGACGTGGCGACGTGACGACGTAGCGACGCTGCGACGTGGCGGCGGGCGCCCACCGCCTTCGACGCGGCCTAGTAACTTATGTACATATTTAAAAAATCGCTTGGTGATATTTTAATCGCTTGTACGTTCTTCCCGGCGGTACTGTAGGACTCTTTGAATGATGTATGTCAGTTGGTGTAGTGATTATGATATCACTAGGTGACGTAATGACCGGTCGCAGGCGCCGATCCTATCTCCACCACTAGACAAACCTCGTGTGGGGGGACTGGGCATTCGCAATCTATATATATATACACATATAGCTACATATAACGGTTTAACTATCAAACTGTATGTTACTTGACTTAGACGTATTGAATATATACTACACTTGGGTGTTTCATATTATTTTATTATGTATTGTGTAGATAATAAATTTCGTGTGATCAAAAACACAATATTGTTTTTTTATAACCGGTATAATCCCAGACCTGTTAGATTCTCTCTAATTACGGAAACTCAAATCTAGATAATATGTACACAATGTCTATCAGTGACAAATGACTACTAGACCCGAAAACATTTGAAGATACACTTAAAATGATCAAAAATATTTTACAACTAACTTTAATAAATCTCAACCTTGTCTTAAAATTAAAAAACACGTCTTAACCAAGAATAACTGCTTTCATGAATTACGATTTCTATAAATAATATAGTACGTACAGCGAGTACCTATAGAGCTTAGTGTTTTTGTTCGGTCGTTGCTGAAAGATGTTCTACGAGTAGGTATGGTATACAATACAAGGTCTCGAAGATTAATATTGTTCAAGGAGGTACATGAAAATTCTATTTATCGCTCACACAAAACCTTTCAATTAAGTTATTCTGAATGTTAGTTGTTGATGTCGACCATTTTAAATGGGAATGATGAGCAAGCGTTTCTCCCAACGACCGAGGGGACTATACTCGGTGCAAATTCCATTTGGAACGTTTAATGACAAATTGTTTGATGTAAATCATGCTATTTACTCGGCGACGAATGCATAAAGTGTATTAAAACGAAAATCAATGATTATAGAAGTATAAACAAGATACTTCAATAGGTTGAAAGATTGCTAACTCCTTGATGAAATTAAGGATGTCAGAGTATGAATTTGTGAATGATGTTGTATTGTAATTTTGTGTGACTATATTTATTTGTAGTTTGTACTTGTTCTTTGATCAATACATAGTTTAATAACTAATTTTGGAATACATCATGAGCAGTTTAGTGATAAAATCCTCATTTATATAAGTTGGTGAAAACCCTACAAAAGATTTTTTATGGTTTAGGTACATTTATTCCGGATGGAAGTTGCACTAAGTATAGAGCAAACATCACCACGCCTGTTGATTGGTGAATGCATTATGTTAGCGAGTCCTACATTAAATCAGGTAATAGTTACCCACATACATCACAATATTTTCAAGTACCTGCGTAAAAACTAAAAAACAAAATTAGTCTTTGACAACTGAAGAGCTGGCGGCATTGTGCATTGAAACGTTAGACCTAACGTGTTTAATATTATCAAAAGTTGGTTTTGTGAAAATTCTACTGATTAAAGTACATATATCTGGAAGTCACCGAGTATCATTTTACCTGACACTGCAATAATAGGATAGAATCATAGGGGGAAGAATGAAGAAAATTAGGTGCCTATTTTACGTTTACGTTTTACGATTACGATTTACGTTTAGTATGTCTTTACCTCCAAAAATATTAAAAAAATCAAGTAGCGAAATTCAACTATTCTGTTAATTCCCGTGGAACAGGGAAAAACTAGGTTTTTGGCATGACAGGGTTGTCAAAATTAGACGTCTGTATAAAATTTCCAATTTGGAATATTAAACATTAAGGAGTTCCTCTGCCTGAAGCCATCCATTAGAACAAGACCTCTGTTATCATGAGCTTCATAGTGGACTATCAGAATTATGTACATGGACACAATTTCACATCTGTACCTGATGTTAACCGTTGAACAGTTCTTCTAAATTCAACCGCTGGAGTGACAGTATGTATTAATATTTTACAATATGCAACAAACGTTCCTGTACTATACTATATTATAATGAAGTATATTATTGAAATATACTATACTAATTTATAATGAAATATATTAATGAAAAAAAAATGCAAAATAATGTGAATATTTGAAAATTTTCGATTCAAGCGCCTGGATGACACAAGGTCATATTCCGATCCACACAACCTAGTCTGATAGTGCGTTTAACAGAAAGACTTACATATAGTATAAGTGATTCACCCCTAGTTGAAGTTTCTCTACAGAACGCGCTTGAGAAAATATGATCGCATATTTAGTCCATCGAAATTAATCATACGATTTTCAAAACAAAAACTGACGGACATTCAATAATTTCAAACATAAAATACTCTCTTGTATCAGGATAGATTTTTAGGCCAGAGATTGGTATTTACTGTAACAAGCAGGATCATGGCTGATAGTGTAGGTACTATTCTTAAATTACAAAAGAATTAAATTAACAATGATTATTTTTCGTTTTTCGTGGTGTTAATTAAAAGCCGTTAATATTTCGTAGATCTGTATCGTAGACAAAACGTAGACCGTCAGTAGAGTAGGTCTTGCTAGACACTCGTAGCTCGTAGACAGACACAAATAGACAAAATGAAAGATCTATGTTCTAAAGATATGACAGCAGAGCATGACAGTTTAAACAATTCTAATAGTAATCATGCCAATTTTATGAAGTTTAAGAATAGAACAGTTTAATGGCATGAAAATTAAAATTATAGTAATAAATAATAAAAATCTTGCTTTCAAGCATATGCTACCGTTCATCGATAAGCTTCGGTTATCAGAGCAAAATGGAAAGTAAGGAAAGTTAGCACATTCGCCTCCTAAACGATACAGTTTACAATGCATGTTGTACTTTCGGATGGCACATTACTACTTTCGAGTGGTATGTTATCAGAAAACACCTAATCGACTTTTCTGTTTATACTCCAAGATTAAAGAAAAGATCATTTAGTAATAAACAGTTCTTATCATGTTAATCCTGCTTTTAAGGGTTATAAATTTGAAAACCTCTTTAGTACCGGATAATCAACGGATGATATGTATATAAAAGATCTACTTACCCAGTTATACAGAAAAAAATCATTTTTAAATCGAAACGCTTTTTGATTCTTTTGAATATTTTTGTTATCGCGGCTACAGCAACACATATTCTGTAAATAAATAAATATCTTTGGACAACTCACACACGGGGTCAGATGACCCCAAACTAAGCGTTAGCTTTTACTATGGTGATCAGACAACTGATATGTCAGAAGTGGTAAGTACCTACAGATTCTGTCTAAAAAGTAGTAATTTTTCACATTTATGATACGATATAAGAACTATTAGTCTGCAGGATATATTAAATTTCTTAAGGATGATAAGTTGTACCGTTGTATAAATGGAGAGAAAACGAACCTTCGCTGGCTTGTTCGAGGGCGCGAGATGGCAATTCTGACGCAAAAATCATGATGAAATAGGGCATTTCGATGTAGAGGAAACAATAGAGCGAATACAGAAATCGTACTGGTTTCCGAAAATTTCACGATTTATAAAGAAGTATGCAACCGCGACTGCGTTCGCAAAAAAATCTGGTACCGCAAAAGGAGGATACTTACATAAAATTGATAAGTGTACAAGTACCCTTTCATACGCGTCATATTGACCATCTCGGGCCCTTTGTAAACTCAAAGACAGGCAACACTCGCCCTTTGGTAATTGTAGACGGATTTACAAATTTTCTTTATTAGATCTGCCAGGAACACAAAATCTTAGAATACAATCCGATTACTGCAGGAAATATTTTATATATTTAGAAATCCAGACCGAATAATAAGTGACCGCGGGGCTAGCCTTACTTCCCATGTCTATAAGAGATTTTGCCTGGATAAAGGCATTCAATATATCTTGAATGCAGTGGCTAGTCCATGATCAAACAGGCAATCGAGGGGTACAACAGTACCATTTTAAGTTCTCTTACTACTCAAAACTTAATCTGTGATGAAAGAAATTGGGACGTGACTGTAGGAGAGGTACAGTAGGATTTGAATAATACTTATCAGAAAACAGTCGGCAAAACCACAGCCGAGGTAATGCTCGGTACCTGTATGAACGCGGAAATAGACCCCAGGCTCAGGCTCTTAGACAAGAGACGCGTAATGATAGTGAATTGATTAATATTCGTAAAGCAGTGAAGGACAGAATTGATTTAAAACAGGAAGAACAAAAGAAATACTATGATAAAAATAAGCATCCCGCTCGCATTCATAGCGAGGGGGATTAGGTGAAAATAATGAAGACCTCTCTCAATAACGATGGGAAAAGAAAAATAAATTACCCCACGTTACACAGGACCCTAGAGAGTTGTTGAAGTATTGAATACTGACAGGTATAGGGTTAACGGCAGTGCCTGGCTTAACTTGTACTAAAAATAAACGTAAGACAACCGTAGCTCCCGACAAGATGTTGTCGATGGTTCACGTTGCCTCTCTGGAAATTCATGGTTCCGACAAGGAATCAGATAGTAACTTATATGTTAATGAAGATAATAATGATTCATAAATTAACTTACTATTTATTGTAAATTTATGTAATTATATATGTATGTATATATAATATACTATGTATGTATGTCATATGTACTGTATATGTATTAATATACATATCTATCTATATATATATGTAACGTAACTACTTTTCTACAGATATAAGTATATGTGTCGCAACCTACCCGTTGTCTATAGGTCACGTGTCCTCCACCCAAAGGGTTGTCTGGATGAGATCGCTACTATAGCGATAAGACCGCCCGTTGTGTATTATAATGTAATCTCGCTGTATCTATAACTTTCAGTTCTTTCTTTGTGTGCACAATAAAGGATATTGTATTGTATATGCAATAAATAAAAATATATTGTATAAAATAATAATCAAATGTGTAAAATATAAACTAAATAATAATAGTATTACTATTATTTTTATACTGATGCATTTGACATTATTGATGAAATTGGATTCTCACATATGTTAAGATAGATTAAAATGTATAATTTGATAGTTACTGCAAGAAGTAACTGATTCGCAGTACTATAGTCCCTAACTGATAGTTACTGCAAGAAGTGATTGGTGTATCCTTCCTATCGTGGTGTAAGAGATAGAGCTTTGTATTACAAACGGATGCACGAACAGCGAGGTTTTATAACCACGGTCAATTTCCAGTTGCTACCGTTTGTAACGGGAGACCTACAAAGATAAAATGCCACACTATGTCCATCCATTCATTCATCGATCCTTTCAACGACCCCTGTTGAACACTCACTCAATCCACCTTGTCGGAGTACTGTGTACTCCATTTTCCGAGTAGAATTCATTCGTAATTAATATTTAAGGACTGACTATAAAAACATTATTCCAGATGTGACGGGCATCCCGGGTAGCGATGACTTGGTGTTAGAATGGGCTGGCAGGTGGTGCGCGCCTCGCGGTGGCCGCGGCAGAGGGTCCGTTGAGAGATGTGGGCGCGCGCGGCGCGGTCGCTCCGGCGCGGTGTGCTGCTCGTGCCGCTGCTGCTGACCGCGCTGGCGCTGCTGCTGCTGCCGCGACCCCCCTCCGCCGCCAACCCCGCTCGCTTGCCCTCCATGCCCCCTCCTCCGCGAGATGACTCACATAATCAGGTAAGAAATATTTTCATGCCGGATTTCCGGAGATTATACAGACGACCAGTTTCGGTGCATCGGTCCCATTTAAAATTATAACTGAAAATGACCAACATTAATGAGTAATGCAACATTGGTGCGTTACGGGACTGTAGCCGTTTGCATAGGCACAGACCGTACGAAGTCACCTTCAGAGACATTATAATATAGATACAATACGCCATAAGCAAAGTTTTCAACAAAACTACTTCAGTTTTTCATAATACAAAACCTCGGCGGCTAAAACAAAAGTAATATGGCCTCGGTGTATGTTTTCAACTAGGACAGACTGCGCTACAAACTTAGGCCGGTCGCTATATGTACATACGTTGATTATAGGAAGAGTATATCATGAATCCGTAGATATTTAAACTACATCTACTTATTTATATTTCCTTAGTAATTACTTTGGGAAAAGTTTGTTACGAATTACGGTTTCTTGTTGTAGGTACCTAAGTACCTGGTCTATAGATATAACCTACCTTTGCGAGAAAACTGATGAGAGATTGTGATTAATAAATACGCATTTATTGACGATTCCTGGATGATATGTGTTCAGTGTAAGGTTGCCAGATCCAGGTTTATCATTTCCTGAACATTTCTGGGACCACGAAAGGACTCAATGTTTTGTTGACCAGAAAGCAAACGCTCTATGTATGTTTGACTTTGATTGCTGTAGTAATCGGGGCATCGTAAGTTCATCATTTATCATCAGCAAAGTGAAATTACTGGACGCGGGACAACACGCAAGATTCCAGGCCATTCCTGGATGTCCCGGCCATCTGCAACCCTATTGCAGCGTCATTCTTCTATTTTTGTGAATGACATTTTATCATGACTTCTCATTCATCGAGGAAGAGACTGTAAGGCCCAGCTGTGCTCTGTAGGGGAGTGTCCATAATTTATATGAAAGCATCGGACCATAGGTGTCAATAATTGAGACGCCTGTATGGCCCGAAATGGTTGAACTCCCTAACTCAGGTGTGTCTCAGGAGAAATGTGACGACCTTGGGTTTGCGTGAATTATTGACGAGCGATCGGTGTTCCATTTGAAACAGAAATAGTACAAATACCTACAAAAAATATCGTGTCTTAGTACCTACTTGTGAACAGAATTAATATCAACTCTTATCACACGCGCTCCAAATTCCAAATATAAAAATCCACAATAATATTCGTATTGACGAACATTCTTTTTAATTACACATTTTTAATCTACGTTATCATATACGATACCATATCCTTATCAGATCAATGTGGATATAGCTTGATAATCTTACTTGTGGGTTCGGTTGTGGGTGGTATCACATAACCGACACATGATTTAAGCCAAATTCCACATGTTTCCAATGTCGGAAACAACAGAATAATCGCTATCCATTTATCTTTTCGTCGAGAAAAACACTCAGTGAATACCAATCTTAATGCCTTTACATTCGGTTAAGTATATGATATATCTGCAAACTGAAAAGAGTTATAAATCCACAGCCGGTTAAGACACCGAAAAATATTTTTTAGAATTTTCAATATTTCTAGAACAGTAAGAGTAGATAGCTAGTACACATTAACTTTTTAGATTTAAAATTACTTCCTTTTTCCTATTAGGTGATACAAAAGCTTAAATAATCTCTACCTTACCTAAAACTTTTCTAAACATTCTAGAATAATTACCTAATAAAGTACCTTTACCACATTGTGAGTGGAGACCAGAGCCCGGTAGTGGGCCAGATATCGGTTGCAATTATGATAAATTATTATTAATAATCTCCACACTAGAATTCCATTTGTGATGTTATATTGTGTGATGCCACTTGTATCACTATACGTAACACGTTTAACCTGGGTTGTTTCACAGATTTCATCACACAAATGCATGTCTCGACCGGGAAAAGAACCCGAGATCCATATAATGCAATACATAGCGTAACACGTCTATTATTGTTTTAATGTTGTTATCATTATTACATTTATTAATAGTTTAATTAAATTTATTAATATTAATAAACATAAAATATACATAAGTTGAGATAGCTAAGATAGCTAAAAATATAATTGTATGTATCATAAACGCAATTAAATAATACCTAATCAATACATTTTAATAACATGCCATTGTAACCACCACAATTGCTGCAAATAAATCAATTAACTAATCGCAATCACCGAATTCTTTTAGAATACAATAGCTGAAAGCGAGGAAACGCCTAACCACGACAGCGATGAGTCCTACAAGAGGCCGTGGTTCATCACTGGCGGCGAGCGACGACCGTTGCGGCACGATCCTCACGCAAAGATCTTTCCAGAAGATGCCCCGGGGGAAGATAGGTAGTACACTCATACCTAAGATAACCACACGTCTCATTCAGTCAACCATCAGTTTGAAGGGGACCGTTCCTATTTTCGGCCAAGATAAACTAAAATGTATGACTGACCATATTCAACTCTTTTCCAGGATTTCTGAACAACTCATGTACGTTTTACCGAAAGATGAGGACATTCCTATTAAAAAAATATTACTTGCAAACGGTCTTGGGGGGTGGGGTGTGTCCGGAGGACGTACAGAGTTCATCAGGAACAAGTGCCCGGTAGACCGCTGTACGCTGTCGGCGGACTCGAGAGACGCTGGAACTGCCGATGCTATCCTCTTCAAAGACCATCACATTCCTTTTAATGTTAAAAGGCCACCAAACCAGGTAAGAATTCTTAGCCACTACTTAATCTACACTAGAATCTACAGTTTCACCAACTAACTTGACCATTTTTTATTGCTTCACGCTTCACGCCTGGAGATAAATCTTCCGTTATGGCGGTACATGCCTTATTAAAATCTGTACTATTTCAAAAACCTTATTTCTTTTTTTGACTTTACATGCATAAATAAACAGATTGGCATGAATTTAAGGCACTTACGTCAAAAGCTATAATAAAATAAAAGACCTAATTAACTTTTAGCATTCAATAAAAGCAGTTTTCTGAATTTTTACGCAAGAAAAACTTGAATGAATATATTATAGCCAAATATAACTATTATTAAATGCTACTCCAGCAACATTTACTCCCTAATCTAATAACAGTACCTACAACCGACCGCTATTGTAACTTATGACCAACCTGTGTTTGATAAATCAATCTATAATTCAGTTTGATTAATACTGACTAAAAAAGGAGTACCTCCTCGATTCGTGTGTATTTTTTTATATATACCTCAAATCTTTTTAATGAGTGGACCGATTTTGATGATTCTTTTTTTTTAAGGTAATACTTGTTCCGTAGTGACATGTGCGACATCTGACTTTAAGCGACATCTGTCGAGTGGTATATTGAATTATTCGCTTTTTTGTTATTCTTAATGTTCGTTATTAATTTTTTATTGGGTACACCGATTCCGATGATTGTTTTTTTATTTCAAAAGCTAGTACTTGTCGCATACTGCTATGTAATTTCGAGCGACACCTGACGAGCAATTTTTGAGTAATCTTTAATAAAGCGTATTTAATAGGTTGCGACCACGTTGATGTCGGTTTTTTCAATGATATAAATTAATCAATTATCATTGTCTTCAAGAACATCGTAGTTTAATTTTTTTCCCACACCTGTTCGTTGCTCTTGTACGAAAGCCATTTATGCGACCATAACACTGGCCACGCAAAGTTAGCGTAAATTACAGTACGAGGTCCTCCGGATACCAGGTGTTATTGACCTGGTTTCGCACTTTGATATTTTTCCCTGAAAATACTTTCAATATGATAACATTACTTGCCAATTTAGTTATCGAATAATGGATTCTAGTATGCTGTGTTTTATCTTATCTTAATCTGATTCTTTTGCCCTATTTCCGTCGACCACTCCCTCACGATTTTGCAAATCTATCTACTACGGCACCCAATTCTAAGTAGTACGTATCTTTGTACGTATGAAGTTACCCACTGAGAAGTCTTTACTAACAAATCCACTTATAATATAAAGTCGAACCTATAGTCCATTTTTCTCGTCTATACAAATGAATTGTAATTCTTATATAATCTTTGTGTCAAAGCAATACCTTAAAAGTCGATTTTAAGCATTATTTTTACAAAAGTCACGTATCGTGAAAATGAAAAGCTGATACGGCCCAAGATTGTGTGTTAAACATATAATGAGACGATTTTATAAGAAAACTGTTACATTGTCAACCATCCACTTTGAAGATTAAGAAATTTGTACGGATGATCTAAACGGACGATACAAAGCACCTGGTATCTGTATCTCGGTTACGATTCGAAAAGAATTTTTGACATACAAATTGGTCAAGTTTGTATGGTAAAATTTATTTTCGAATCGTGGCCAAGGTGTAGTTGTATTACAAATATTATAAGTAGTTTGACATTGAAATAATGACACAAATACAATTATTCCCACTGTAATTTTTACCAAGGCGAATCAATTTATATAATATTGCGATAACTACACATTATATTTGCTCATTTTTACTATTGTGTACCTTACATTACTATTTACCTATGTTATAACAATGGATCTAGTCGTCTAAGCGTATCGGAAGTGCAAATCACCTAAATTAGCGGAAAAAATGCTATAAAATACATATGTTGATAGTTTAGTTATTTTTTAAACATTGATTCATACAATTTATTCATATTCTATTGTATTTATGTGTTATAAGAAACTCAGGTTGAAAGTAGAAGTAGAGACTACTTGCATACTTCCTTATCTACATATATGTACATAGATTAAAAATCAATTATCATTAAAAATCGATGCCACTTAACGTTGTAATGATTTATGACTCAAGAACGGGCGCACCTACGCAAACCAAATGTTTGGGCTTTGTTCGAACTATTTAGTAGATGGTTATTGCGAAGTTTTGACAAAATCGGTAGACTGATTCTTCAATTATCACATTGTTTGTATTTGTAAATGGGGATTTTACTCTATTCCACGCGGACGAAGCCACGGGCGGAAGCTAGTTACCTATACTTATTTTATATGAAACTAGGCTTATCAGTGGTAGACTACCATAAGTTCTTTATGTCTATAAGTATTTTATAAACAAGTGACGAAGCACTTCAAGTTAAGATAAAGTCTTCGTCTATGGATATCAGATGTACCAAAACATCACCAACGTATTACAAAAATAAACACGGCTCCGCATTGATAATAAAAAAGCTATCACCCGCAATCTTGAACAAGTAAGCTGCTGAAATTGCAGTTTAATAATTATTATTCCATTTCTTTAATAAATTCATTTTATTTATAACTTAGCAGTTCCATTGCTCATCAACAAAGAAATGTTTTCGAAATTGATCCTTTGAAGTAGTAAAATGAGATAGAAAGTTTATGAGTAGGATAATTTGGAAGCACTACGAAGCTTGATTGAGTTAAATTTTTTGCTAAGCTACATATATTCAGATGTTGACAAATTAATTTAGGTTTGTTTAAATGTTTCAGATTTGGATTTTATACTATTTAGAATGCCCGTACCACACCGCCTCTCTCCGACCGTCTTCCCTGGACGTATTCAATTGGACAGCGACTTACCGTCGGGATTCAGATATTGTTGCACCGTACGAACGGTGGCTATACTATGATCCTCTCATTACTGAAAAGGAACTAGATAGGAACTACGCAGCCAATAAAACCAAAAAAGTAAGAATGATATGACTTAAGTTTATAAATTTCTACATTTGAAAAATGATCAGAAAGACCAAATGCTGGTGAGCACCGCAAATGCAAAATTTACACATTATATCTAGAACTCACAAAAATATATAAATATTATTTAGAGAACCAAGTTATGTAGTTCTTATAACTAATTCGAATTTAACGTACATTTCAGGTAGCGTGGTTCGTTTCAAACTGCCACGCACGCAATCGTCGCCTCCAGTACGCTCGTCAACTGTCCAAATTCATTCCGGTCGATATCTACGGGGCGTGCGGATCCCACCACTGCCCCCGCGCTGATCCCAACTGCCTGGAAATGTTAGACAGGGACTACAAATTTTACCTGGCATTCGAAAATTCCAACTGTCGAGATTATATCACAGAGAAATTCTTCGTTAATGGTTTGCAGTAAGTTGAAGAATTTGGTAACATTAGAGTCCAAGTCGACCGCCATGGTTCCCCCAATCAGTACAGGAGCAGTAGCAAGGCCTGCTCCACTATATAATTATGGCGCTCTACTTTGTAGATCCACGCCACGAAAAAAAAAATTGGCGGCGATCACTGCTCATCATATGCTCGTTTCTGTAAACATTTTTTTCAAAATTTTAGGCACGACGTATTGCCAGTAGTGATGGGCGCGCGCGCGTCTGAGTATGCAGCCGCGGCTCCGCACAACTCATACGTGCATATAGAAGAATTCGCGGGCGCTGAGGAGCTAGCCGCATACCTGCGACGCCTCGATGACGATGACAACCTTTATAACTCTTACTTCAAATGGAAGGTAAGCTAAAACTCAAAAATACTAATTAATGTTTTATTTTCAAACTTAGTGTTACAACAGTTACACAATATGTTCCTAAGAGTATTTAGTGTAACTTTTTTTTTATTAGCTGACAAGCGATATTCTAAAGTAAGACAGTGCTCTAGTCTGTTGGCATGGAACTGGGGTCAATGTCTTTTATTATCCTAGTCTGTCCAAAAACTACCTAATAGCGTAAAATTAGACAACATACAGTTAACAAGGGCAAATGGGAGGTTATAGCTGAGCCCTTGTAGGTACCTATCAGTTACATGTTTAAAGAAAGACATTTTGAATTCTTATTTTATTTAAATATTTATTCCGGATTGTGAATGGTTAATATTTATTATTTCATATTTATGTCCAGGGCACAGGCGAGTTCATAAACACGTATTTCTTCTGTCGTGTATGCGCCATGCTACACGCGAGCGCGCGCCGGCAGCGCAGCGCCCACTACACCGACGTGCAAGCGTGGTGGCGCGAGGGCGCCTGCACGCGATCGTCCTGGCGAGCTACCGCCTCGGGCGAGGTACCTCCCCTCCGGCAACCGCACGCGCTTCGACCCAAATCCGCACCAAATCGAGCACCGGCCACCTAAATCACCAACAATCGTCCGTTAACTCATTTCTATGGCCGGAATATACAGTATGTATGTTCAAAGGTACGACGTTTTGACAGTTCGACGTCTATTCGCTGGTCGAATAAAATTTAATTTCTAAATTGCCACTGGCCATACATTCCGCGGATTTCGTCAGAGCACAAAAGATGTGATTGATCATTTACCAGAAACAAATGCGAGAGCTGTTTCAACATTCCGTAAGAATATAGAGCAAGGTGAAGCTTCGCAGTCCCATTACGTGGTAAACAAGATCATAAGAAAGCACAAATGAATTATACGTTGTAGCTATTTTTAAAAATAGTGCCGTCTTACTTACTCATATTGTTACATTACTCTTAGATAAGAGATATGCTCATAAATTTGAGAACCAAATATCTCACAATAATACATATGTATATTAACTATTTACTATTTTTAAAATGATGTATGTTTTGTACACGTTTCAATCACTTTCAGATACGTTTAGTTCATTTTTATTAGTTTTCGTTGAATGAAATCCCATGTCATTGTGCCTGTACAAAATACGAGTTGGTTGTAATACTTATGTTCTATGCTCCCAGTGTGATTAAAATAAACATTTTTCTTTTTTTAAATAAACTAAGTACCTACGTAATTGTAACTATACCAACCATTTCCAGCAAAAGTACTGTCATGTTTTCTTTCTATATCTAAAATGCGCCTAGCAATGCTGGAACACTTATCAATTAGATTACCATTGATATTGAGTAATTCCTTAAAGATTCAATAACATTATCATATGAAAAGATAAAGCCATTTTTATCAATACTTAGTAAGGAATAATGGAAATATTTTCCGTATATAATTATGTGGCAAATGGATACAACATATGATGGATTACAATTACTTGTAAGTACCTAAATTTTTATTGTGAACTCTATTGTTTGCTCAAAAGGTTTGGTATTTCTGTACTTACTATCTACATCTAAGTAAAGATAAGGTAATCAAATTAAATAAGTTGTAAAAAATTGTTTGGTACTTTGCGAACATTAACCATACCATTATTTAAATTAGGTAAATCATAAAGTAGTATATCCATCACTGGGCAGACCATTATTTATAACAGAGTGTATTTTTTTAGGGTACCCATTCATTTTATGGCTAAATTTGTTAATAAAAAAAATTCGTTTACTGAACGCACAGACTACTGAATAGTAGATTATAAACCGCACATTGAGATTAAAGGTTGTTTTAGTATCTACCTACTTTTTTTTTTCATCAAAGTAATATTAGTTATGTTTGTAACATACATCAATTGTATGATTTGTATATAACATAATTACTTTATAATAATCTAATTGCCACCATAGCCATGGTACTGGGTGCTAAACTTCAAACATCAAGAAAGGGATTGGTCATTATAATAACATCTATTGTCCTGCTAAGTAAACACCTATGTAATTGCGAAATATACTTTTTATGTATTTTAATTATACAACATACTTTTATAATGATATTCAAAATTCCACAAACATTATGGTACGAAACGATCCTGTATTGATGTATCAACATTATCGATGTATTTGTTATTAGTGTCTAGTGCCTACCTAGCTGCTGCATGAGGATTGATGTTGTAGGTACATTGTGAATTTAGAAAATCGCACTTTAATCATGACACCCAATGGAACTTTTACTGAGTGATATTAGGACACAAAATGATACTAAGAAAATGTGAACGGGACCTGAGAAAATGCAAAATAAAATAAATTATGAAATACACAGTATAATGCATTTGCAATTCTTAAAATATAGAGGGTACTTCTCTATGTTTCACGCTTTTTTGGGATTAACTAATGGTTACGTTGATAACTGTTATTAGATATTTAATTTACTGTTGTTTATAAATCTGTTTAGAATTTAGAACGAACGTTTTAGATTTTTTATTATTTTTGTTTTTAAATTTTATCTTTTAATTATACACTATTGTAAATAATTATTTGACTTTGTACGTGTGATCGCTTTATAGCATTTATTACAAGTTTTATTTATTATATGTGACTTCTCTGCAATAAAAATAAGTATTATCTATGCATTTAAGTACTATTTATTCAACAAGTGCATAAAGTCGTTATCTTAAATCTAAAAGTCACAATTTCAAAGAGATCAGTTATTAGATTTATATATGTATTAAGATACCAAAGGTCATCTCTCATAAATGTATTATTGTTTGCTTCAACAAAATAAATAGGTGGCATTAACTATCTATCGCACAAAAATAGTGTTTTTTATTGATTTAATTCTACATAAAGTTTGAATATTGCATTTTTAGTAATGATAAACCTACTAGATCTCCAACATTAATAGTAATTTATACTTATCTTGTATCAAAGTTATGTTTGAATTGTTTATTAAATTAAATTTTTCTAGTTGTAAGTTATTATTGTATTATGTAGTGTTTAATTGCCATTCCGAAATAATTTATTAGTCAGTGTTTGTAACGTTATGTTTTAAGGTAAGCATTAATATCATATTGACACATCTTAAATGCATAATGGCTGCCTATCTGTATAATGAAGATGAGACACCAAACCTTATGAAATCTCTGAAGTTGAGTATAGTTGAACTTAGAACTCAAGCATGTCAGGAGTATGTAAGGAGGTAAGGGGAGAATGGGATATTTTGTTAGTCAACATCTGACTATTGTGCAAAGTGAAACCTTCATTACTTTGGAGTTGCCATAAAACATGGTGCCAGTTATACTTTATTTAAGTTTTTGTATAAAAGCAATGTTAAACTTCATAAATTTAAGGATGTTAGCCCATGACATCCAGCTGAGATATAACTTCAGGGTATACGTTTGAATTAGATACCTAAGTATTATACTGTTAAAAATCATCTTATTCTAATTTCCATTTGTAATTTGTTCTATCATTATGTGAAATTTCTGTCAATAATATGGATCGAATATGATTGCTAGTATATGATATGTATGATAATTTTTTTTTTAATTGTCATTGAATAAAGAGGTATATTTGTTTGATATTACTTGGAGATATAAGTAACATGTCATTAGAATATTATATAACACAACTCATATATCATTTCTCTCAAAATTACTCTCTATGTACATACATCCAACTATCTGTTTTATTAAAACTAATTTTTTCTTCACACTTATTTATGGCTGCATGCTGTTGGTAAAGAACCAGTAACAAGACTTTTATCAAAATAGTCCATGACATAACCCAATCAGAAAGTTGTACCTACTTAAGTATGTATGTATGATAGAAATCATTCAGTGCTAAAAAAACATTCAGTTGCTTATCTAAGGTCATTGAAATAAAAAGTTACAGGATTTAGAATTGTAATTTACTTTTTATTCATTTATATAGGGTATTCATTTATATTACATAAATGTCAGTGAATGTAACAAATGGTGTTATTTACTTCCACAGGAAGGAGCTGTAACACCACAACATTTTAATTATAATTATGCTAATGTCAATTGATTTTACCAACATAATATAAGAGGGTTATCTAACATACTTTTATTGACCTTCAATACATTATATAATATTACTTGAATGACTTACTTGAACTTCCTTAAGATTATTTGCCTTTGATATATGCAGAAATAATAATTTATTTACATAAATTCTAAAACAAATGCCATACTTCTAACATAGCACAATAAAGTTAACAAAAAAATCTTGCTTTAAGTGTAGGCTTCTACATACATTTGTATAAACTAGTGAGTATTGACAAGTCATTTTATCAATATTGATAGCAAATAAATTGATTTATCCAGTGTATTAGTGAAATGTGAAACAAAAATTATGAAAAAATGTTTAAAATGTGAAACATAAATTGTTACCAACAAATCAATAGTTTCAATGTTAAATAAATAAAACAAAAAAAAAATAAAGATAATTATGGTGTTTTAATGTTACCTGTATTACCTATTTTATGTGATATCATATTTTCTCACTGAAGCAACGTTTTCTTGTAGTCATACAGCATTTGATAATTTCTGATATTATCCAGTATTTGCATCTGAACATTTGCACATTCTACCACATAGTTGATAGTGTTTTGGAATATACTCTTTGCTTTATGTAAATCTTGTGGTACCAGCACACCAAACCAGTGTATTGGATTTACTGTATTACCTGCATCATTTTCAACTACTTGAAATTGCTTAACAGCATCTTCTTCAACTATATTACACAATGTGGAGGCATGGAATTCAGGACTGCTCTCAGTTGGAAGCCTTGCACCACTCACAGAACTGTGCCCCATTATGTATCTTGACTTAGCCAGGTGTATAGTGCCAGTGTTGATGCTTGATTCTATATTTAACTCACATGCCATTTTTTGTTCGAGTAAATGCAGCTGTTTGATAATAACTTTGTCTAATAAATTTGACACAATGGTAACATCACATATATCTGAAAATCATGGAATTTCATAAAATCTGAAGCTCTCATAAACCTAGTTCTACATCCATATTCAACAAATTTTTAGACATTCTCAATTCAACAGGCAGAAATAGAAGGTTGAAATAGGGGAAGAAAGTCCTTTATTAATGAAAATATAACTATAATATTCATATACTAGATGTGGTGTTGACTGAAGGGGAGTGCACCATGAGCACACAGGGAAAAGTTAGTTAAGTTTAAAATTGTCAGTACTTAACATTCGACGGAAGATATTTTTACTGAAAATTTCACAAATTACTGATAATATATATCACATAAAATAAATTTTGGCTACATTATACAGCAATTTTATGTAATATAACTAAACTGTAAGTTCTACATAACAATCTACACACAACAAGAACTTGAAACATTGCTTTATAATAACTGCAGGTTTAATGGGTAGTGATGAATACCAGCCAGCTACACTAACTGCTTAAGTCCCATTTATTATAATGTTACGCAAATATGGACAGAAAAGCCCTTACCTTCATTTATATTTTGCATTTTTTTAATTATATTTATCTAGATTACGTTGGAAAAACAAAACTGCCCTTAAATATTTTTTTCTTAAAAAACACACCTCACAGAAAGTTTCCTTGAATAGTTGACTGATCCTATAATATTTTCTGTGATTGACAAACTTGTTACAAATTCGTTGAATTTATTGCCGACTCCAAAGGAATCAGGGTTCTCATGAACCCACTCTGAGATAATTTATTGCTTTCCCTTTATTAACAAATTTATTGTTTGAATTAATTGGGAATGTTATTCTAAATTCTAACTTACTTAGAATGGGTTTGACTAAATAAAATCAACAAATAGGTACAACAATGAATTAGCTGATTGACAAGTTCCATTTACATTCACATCACATGACATGACAGCACAGAGTACTTTGTAATATACCATGACACCACAGTGAATATATGACAAGGAACGTATCTAGATATTGTCACATCATATGACCAAACGTCTCTTTAAGAATATTCTAAATTCTGTGCTTTTCAAAGCCCTTTTTTGGATAGTCGGGAATAAGATCGGAAACAGTTTGAATAATTAAAAATTTAAATTAAATAAAATGAAAATAATAAAGTTCCTTTAAAAAATACAGACCAGCAATTTATTAGTTTTTAATTTCTTTGATTTCGTTTTTACGGATTTAAACTTAGGTACCGTCTTGTCCATAGATCACAATATTTAACTACTTTTTAAATTATTCTTAAATGATTCTATCTGTTATATTAAACATACTGCATTAGTACTTTGGAGAAAAAATAACTATTAATATTTAAAAATCAATGTAAAAGTTTGAATTTTGAAAACCGCGACAAAAAAGCTTTTTTTGTAATAGCGCCGAACACCTGACACACGTGACGTCACCAGCCCGTCAATATTAACTTAAACATTGCAGTTATGCCGTTAAATTAAAAAAAAACAATGCAGTTGGAGCGAATTTCGGATTTTTATCATTTTGATTACATTTATGTACATAGAAATGATATATACATGTTGTGCAGTGCTACAACGTACAAATTCGTCTTTAAGTAGCCCAGTCAAACTGTGTGTTTTTGTACCGACAAATCCAAAACGATGAAAATTGTTAAAATTAGTTTTTTTTACATATTATAATGTAATGCTTGACTACAATCCCACCTGATGGTAAGTAGCAACGTAGTCTTAGAGGGTAAAGTGCATTAACTTTGAACAAACCTATGTACTCTTGTCTTGAAGACACCTACATTATACTAGCGGAAATACTAACGCTTCAACTTATTCCAATCCTTCGCGGTACGCCATACAAAGGACGAGACGAGGCGAGTCGTCCGTAGCGGAGGGATTTCCACGGTGTAAGGATATCCGGGGTGCGTCGCACGATGGTGGAAAGGGGTGGGGGGAATTAAGTCGTGTAATTGCTGCGCACACTCCAAAATGTACCCTGTATGTAGAATGGCGAGAGACTGGCCTTGACCTTGCGCCTAAGCTTGAGGGTTTGTATATTGGTTTTAACCAATTCAGGATCACCCATAAGCGTCATTGCACGCCCCTCCATAAAATCCAAGGTTAACATGGTGGTACTTGGGCTTTATATAGAATTAAAAACTATCTTGGTGTGCAGTACCGACGAACTTTTGCAAGGACCCCAAGTTTCCTTGCCACTACTTTAACCTTGAATTCAATGAACCGCCCATAATTGAGGTTTGAGGATATTTCAACTCCCAACAACTGTAGTTGGTTAGTGTTTTCTAAAGGTACATTTTGAAAAGAAAGGAGACAAGGTGAACGGGCTCCTCTTAGCCGTAAGTAGATACATCTCTTTTTTTTTTTGGCATTTCGATTGAGATTCAAAGGTTCCACCGTGGCCTCTCTTTCAGTTTGTAGATAAATCAATTATAGTTATTTAAGTTATAGTCAGGAGGCACAAAAAATATTTCATCATATTCAATTATTTTCATGTGTGAAAATACCTATCATTTAACTAGTAGTAACTAAAACTATCGCTATATAATAACGAAAATTATATAAATTAAAACTCGCTTATCAGTCCGCCTGGTAATCGGAATTCACAGGCATGTGACATAACTAGCGTTGTGACCAATCATAATCGTTTCGTTTACAGGTTTTTCTGTTACAGAAATTTCAAAAGTTTGTCGAAATTTATTTTGCGAAATTTCATATAAATACACGTAAAATAAGTGAAACACGCCTTTTTATGATATTATTTAATAGGATGACTATAATAATATAATAACCATAGAAAATATAATAGTACATAGCGATATTAATGGAATCTAAGGCGTACACGTTTTTTTTTAAAACTACAACATTGTCGCTATTGCCGTCGTGAGCCGCCATTTTGTTTTCAATGAGATTTTCGATACTCCGTTTTGCGTTCATGTGCGTCCTTTACTTCAGTATCTATTTCATATCTGTGGACTAGAATATTACGGTTTAGTACTAAAATACATATCAAAACTATTGAGATATTAATAGACACGTGTCGAAAATAACATTGAGCTATGTCGGACCGTAAACGATTACTGGAAGAACTCAGGGTGATAGATCTGAGGACGGAGCTCGAGAAGCGTAACCTAGATAAGACCGGCATACGGAGTGTGCTAATTCAGCGCTTATCAAAGGTAAACATGACATTACAAATGGGTAAGGACAATATCGACTGGATAATTTAATTCTTAGTAATAAAATACCTGTGGTATTTGTAGCATTTAGAAGAACAAGGGCATGATCCTAGTACGTATAAATTCGAGCTAAGTTCACCGGAAGCCAAGACTCCTGCAAAGCGTACTAGACGCAACGAGAGCACAGTAGAGCAAGAATCTGAAGATTCTCCTGCTATGGAAGACATGATAGTTCAGGATGCCGCCGGCGAAGAGGAAGATGCAGATTCCTCGGAAACGTCGCCAAAAAAAAGCCAAGAAAATAAAAAAAAGGATGAAAAGATGGATGTTGATGAAAGCGAAAAAACACCTCGGAAACGTGAACTGAAAGATGATTCTGAAGCAACTCAAGCTAAAAAAGTTTGCATGGATAAGGATACTAAAAATGATGATGATCATAAAACAGAGAACAACACTGATGCTGAGGACAGTATCAACTTAGATATTGGTGACGATGAGCTGCTCAATGAGGAGGTATGTTTCTATTTCTTCACTGTGAATGTTAAGCTACCCCTGCCACCTTCAAAAATGTCTAATGGGTACATGATGGAAGTAGATTAAATTCATCAATACATATTATATTTGCATTCATATATTCTATCATTTTTATTACACATACTTTTGTAAATTGTTTACTTTTATAAAATGTGTTTTCCTACACTATCATATTATATTTTAATCTGTATATATTTATGTAAATAATAATATTTATTATAATAAAGATACATATACTTTAAATTTATTGTTTTGTATTTTACATAAAGCTGAATTTATTTTAAACCGATTCCATTATTACCATTTCAGACTGACAACGCTACAAGAAACAAAAAAGGTAAGTACTAAAATCAAAAGTCACTTTTGAATTATTTAATGGTATAGGGACCGTGAAAAAGATACTTTATGTAAAATATTTTTATGACACCTACCTTAAAAATTATTCATTTGCTTATAATAAAATGTGAAGTGTTTCCAAAGTGAATTTGTTTACAAGAGAAGAATATGAATAATGGCACCAGCAAAGGATAACTGTGGTACCAGCTGTTAATAGAGTCAAAAATGGATCCAATAACTTACTAACATGGAAGATGGAACTGTACAATAGAGCTGGAGAGCATTCACCACTGACAAAAGGTGCAAACTGATTTCGTGTCAAAGCAAACCAGGCGATTATCCTTCTTTAACTTTTAAAGTTTCCAGTATTCAGCCCATATGTATTCATGATTGACAAAACAGCCAAAGGTTCCATATTGCTTCATGTCTTCCATTGAGGCCATGGTGTTAATATCAAATCAAGTTTTCAGGTGAAGGTTTTTATAATTTTCAACTTTAATGTACGAGATGCAAGAAACGGTTGCGTGTTTTGGCTGTATATGTGAAGAACGAAGATGGACAGGGCAGGTTGCTCCCAGCGAGCAGCCTGCACTGACTTCTGCTGACCTCTGACACTGACGTAGATGTCGCGGCGAGCGAGCACGCGGCGGAGCTGGCAACCACCGAGGCGCCTGCTGACGACTCTGCGACGACTGATGCTGCGCACTCCGAAACTCAACAAGTAACCGCAGACGCCGCCGCCACTAGGTTGGTGATCGCGGAAGGGCCGTCGCGACGCTCCACGCGCATCTCTAAGCTACGATTAGTCACGTTAAAATACCTCAAATACGTTTTCTTTGTATCACTACAAAGTTTTGCACCTTACTTCACCGATGGACGACGCAGCGGCGGATGCAGCGGTGACCATCGCTACGTGTTAGAAGACTTCACTAGGACACTCGTATTTGGGGATGGATCAACCGCACCTACGTATCATCGGCTGGCGTGCTACCTGCTATCCAAGATGGATCTGCTCTGCGACCTGGTCTCATGTGTCTACAACAACCTTCATCTTCATGCTGTTTGCTGGATGAAACCATTGAGCACCTCCAACGGAAGGACCAGTGTAATGGTGCAAAACTTTGTAGATGATTTCGTCCTTATCAATTGAGGACTAATGTATGTCATTATGTTCATAAATTAAAACTCAAAATTGTATCTTTGTTTATTCAAATTGTGTGATTTAATTACTGAACTTGTTTTTTTTTATTTCAGCAATGACCATGATAAAAGTGACAAGAGTCAAAAAGGTTGGTAATCTACATATATTTAAGTGTATACAGTCAGTTTTTTTCATCAGTACAAAATTGTTAAACTAAACAGTGGATGACAAATTTAACAGTTTTGTTATAAAACCGTCACATTGCATACTGTTGCAATTGTCTTAACATGTATTCAATATCACAAGTTTTGTATGGATGAGAAAATGCTTCATACTTCTCTTTTTTTCTGGTTTTTTGAAATAATTTTCTCTTTATATATTATATACATTTCTTTTATAGATGATAAAGAAAAAGAGGGAGAAAATGACAAAAAAGAGAAAAAGGATGATAGTAAAGAAGGAGGTGCTCGTAATCTATGGGTTAGCGGACTCTCTGGTGATACAAGGGCTAAGGACTTAAAACAACTTTGTAGTAAACATGGCAAAGTGAGAATAATATTTCTGTTATATAAATACAATTATTTAATTCTGGACTAAAGGGAAATCAATAATTGTTTTTTTTTTCGGTACATTTTTATTATGTACCAATTTCAATAACTCCTAGTATGGTGTACTTGCAGTATATATCCATTAAAACCCCAAGTCCCAGGCATTATCCTCTCTTCATTTCCCTTTTAATTTGAAAGTACAAACAAAACCTAAACCTAAATGAATAACCCATAATTCATTATTAAAAGTTGTGTTAATTTTTGTTTCATAGGTGATTGGTGCGAAAGTGGTAACTAACGCACGTACTCCTGGATCTCGTTGCTACGGCTACGTCACCATGGCCAGTGCACAGGATGCGGAAAATTGCATCAAAAATCTACATAGAACTGGTATATACTCGTAATTATAATCTACTACGGTCCGCACGCGGCTTCGATCGCGTCATGTTCATAATTTCGTTCCTTTATGCCAAAATGTGCATTGTAAAATAGTAACCGATTTAATTAAATGTATTTATTTGGTTATTAATTTTAAGTGATTCAAAAATAACCGATTTTCTTTTTGTATAACCAAAAATCATTAGCATTTCCAATATTTTTCTGTAAGTTTTGGTCTAAAGAATTATAATATCTACCCTTACGCCCACTACTTTTACAGCTGTAATGTAAAAAAAACTACATCAATTATACAAATATGTTAATATATTTTGGTAACGACAGAGTTGCACGGGCGTATGATATCAGTGGAGAAAGCGAAGTCTGAATCGGAGTCCTCGTCACGCCGTCAGCCATATTCCAGAGCGGAGCGTCGCCCAAGTAAGGAGCGCAAAGACGACGGAAAGGAAAATGAGGTTGGATTACATGATTACACATTACTTAAGTCAAAAAATACAGATTGATTTACTCACAACTTTTCTCACGTAGAGCATTTTCCAACATACATACTCCCTTCATTCCAAATGTGACTTTGACTGTCAATTCTTTATATCTTTCTCTCTTTGTAGCCTAGTTAAATTTTAAAGCTCAACAATTTCATTGTGGTGTTGAACACTAAAACCTTAGATTTAATATTTATCGTAAAGATTTGTGGTTAATAACAGGACGCAAAAGATGGTGATAAAGGTGAATCAAAACCCAAGAAGGAGGGCGAAGGGTCTGGAGAGGAGAGTGCACGTTCCACCTCCAGAACCCGAGAAAAATCTCACAGATCAGAAAAGGTAAGTATATACAATGTTACAGGAAAAGTTGTGCTAGATCCGTTAAGGACGTGGAGTACCCATCAGTTCTGACTTATTTTACTATGAAACACCCTACCCTAAACTTAACCCTTTTCGAGATATTCGACTTCTTATTTTTTTTATTGAAAATTACCTTTTTTTAGGCTACTAAATTTAATTTCGTTTATTTTGTGTGTCTTATTATTATTTCATGTTTACACGTGTAATAAGAGGCTTTGGGACGTGAATAATTTAAAAAGTGCATAAGTTAATTGAACAGGCCGTAGTAGACAAATGAAAGAAGAAGAAGAAATGAAATTTTAAAACACATCTGCCGAACAACTGCCGTAATAATTTTTTTTAAATATCCCTTAAACTTCCTAATATTTTTTCTGGTCTATTCAATTAACTTCTGCACTATTTTAATTATTGACGTCCTAAAGCATGTAACAATATGTTACACATGTAAATATGCAATAATAATAATAAGACACAAAATAAACGAAATTAAATTTAATAGCCTAAAAAAACAATTGTCAATAAAAAAAATTAAAAGTCGAATATCTCGAAAAGGGTTAAGTTTAGGGTAGGGTGTTTCATAGTGAAATAAGTCAGAAATGATGGGTAATCTACGCCCTTAACGGAACCAGCACGACTTTTCCTGTAACCTTGTATACAATGTGCACAAACCCGCATTACCGGTATTATGATATTATAGATCCATTTTCATTAATAAACTTCCAAATTTTTCCAACCCCCTTCCCATTTTAAAAAGTAGTTTTTACCGACTTCCAAAAAGGAGAAAGTACTCAATTCGTGTGTATTTTTTTTTATATTTTACCACAGAACTTCTTACTGAGTGGACCGATTTTGAAAATTTTTTTTTGATCGCAAGCTGGTTGCTTGCGATATTGTCCCTTTTTTTAAGCGACCTCTGACGAGTATGTTTGGAGTTTTTATTTCATTTAATATTTTTGTTTTTCTTTTTTAACCGTATAACGTTTGACTGGGTGGGACGACTTTTATAATTTTTTAATTCAAAGGCAAGATGTGTCCCGTAATTGCATGACACTTTAAGCGACATCTGACGAGTAGTTTTTGTGTTATCAGAATTTATATATAATTATAAATCTTTTTTGAATATAAATGAGTATGACTTTTTATATTTTATGAAGTTTTTTTTAATTGTATTTACTATTATTTTCAGGACAGAGCTAGGCGCAATACTCGCAGTCGAGAACGCAGAAGATCACCACGTGAAGTACTTTCATTTTCCAAAATATGGGTAAGTTTCTGTTACTGTATTGTATATTGGTGACATAAAATAACAAACTATATAAAGTTTTGATTAATTCACTCCAGCGTTATTTAAATCTTTTTTTACACAAATCATAAATATCAAAAATAACAATGACTATACTATGATATTACATTTTGGCTCAAATAGTTAACAGGAAGTTTCATAAACATATTTCCAATTGTGAGCACCAAAGGTATAATGAAATTAAATTATTTATCTAAAAATTAAACTACTTTGCTAGAGGCCATCTCTGGCCTATTTTTGAGGAAAGTTCTATTACTTTCCTGGCAAGCAACGCGTTAGTGTCAACCCAGTTTAGTGTAATGTCCATGGGCAGTCGTGATCGCTTACCAACAGATAGCCCGTCTGTTCGTTTGCCTGCTTAAAACATAAAATGTGTTTGTAGAAGGAGCGCGACGCGGCGCGTGACCGCGAGCGATCTCGTGCGGCTCGCGAGGAGGAGCGGCGGCGGCGTGCGGCCGAGGACGCGCTGCGCGAGCGCGAGCGGCGGCAGCGGCAGGAGAAACACCGCCTTGCGCTCGAGCGGGAGAAACTGCGCGCTGAGAGGTACACTATAAATAATAAATAAATATCTCTGAACAACTTACACATGGCCATCTGACCCAAACTAAGCATTAGCTTGCACTATGGTCATCAGACAACTGATAAACATAGATTTATAAACATATAGTTTTAAATACATACCTACATATATAGATATTTATACCTAGACAGACACACAGAAGAAACATACCTGCTCATCACAGACAAGTTTGACCTGGGTTGGAATTGAACCCACGCCCTTCGCTGTAGCAGTCAGGTTCACTAACCACTAAACCAACCGACCTGTCACTATTACTACAGAGTTGAGTCTAACAGTTTTTATTTTTTTTTTACAGGCTACATAACTCTATTACACAGACAGTGTCATTAAAAAGAGAAAATATACGCAACATTAGTTTTTTAATAAATATCCTTTAGAAAAAAAGTTCTTCAATTATGAGCCAACACTACACTTTACATACAGTATTGTTGTCTGGTTTCTCAACGAAGTATCTAAATAAATGCAATATATAATAATAGCATAATAAAGAAAGAATAAAAATGGTCCAAATCGCCAGTATATTCTTTTCACATGATTACTATCAAACTAATTTTTCGTGAGTAGCTGTCTGCTGTCTGTTAGCTACCACAATCGAATCATGTCAAAAAAATGTACCGGGAACTGTGGATTATAACTGAAACGCTTTTTTCAGATACAATATTAAGAAACTTAAGCAAAGATATAATTTATTGTCCACACTGAAAAATCATGATTAAAAACAATGAAATACATCAATAAAAATAAAAAAATTAAAACACAGTTAACATAGTGTAGCCTTATTTGACTTACTGTAGTAATTTTATCAGTTAGAAAATCTAATTTCTGTGTGCGTGCGCGTACGCGCTAAATGCCTATTTAAAAATTAAATTTCATTCCCATACATTTTGGTCTAAAGCTTATCCTTCATCCAGTATCCTTTTTTTACCTTAATAGTGGCTAGTAACGCTTGTCTACGATCCTACCTGATGGTAATTACCGATAACTTCCTAGATGCAAACCGCACTGACTTAGTAGAAGTCTTTTTAGACTTTGAAGACATCCTCAACCAAACCAGCTGTAATTTAAACATGTGCTTCGTTTTAGGGAGAAAATTGAACGGGAAAAGAACGAGTTGTTGCGGTTAGAACGCGAGAGACACAGATTAGAAAGAGAAAAGTTGGAGTTAGAGAGATTAGAACTGAAGAGAGCTCAACTAAGGTATGTCAATCGATTTATTCAGATATTCCATGGTATTGTTTATGTTCGCTTTTCATATATTGATATGATGCCCATTTGCAAGCAGTACTTGTATAACCCAAGTGCATGAAATAATTATTGTTGATGTGCCATTTATATTATGTATTGAAAAATAGCAAGAGTTCATATTGTGAGAGTAAACAGGCTCTCAAGCCCCCAGCAAAACACAATTAGTTGTGTTTGGTTTAACCAAGAGAATTTTAGCTAGAGAGACAGGCTTGACATAAAGATACTCCTTACACTAATGCTCTATAACCGAGTTGACTTCTGTCGCTTCTTACGACATCCTAGTTAGCCAGCATGAGATTGAGGTTTGTAATCTCTAAAATAGTGCAAAAGATTTGTAAGTGCAAAGTGTTGTATTGTATAGTAATGTGTGGAATTTGTGTTTTCAGGCTGGAAGAGGAGCGACGCAAGCGCGGCTACGAGAGCAGCGCGCCATACCGCAAGGCCGCCAGCCCACCGCCCGAGCCGCCCTACGACCGCGACGCGCGGCACAAGCGGCCGCCGCCGCCGCCGCTGGTAATAAATTATAATCTATATACTATGCTAATAATAAAACTGTAATGGAGTCAATTTTGTACATTAAATAATTTTGAAAATTTTAATGCAGGGAGGCTTTGTTATCGATGTAAAGACCAAATAAATTTTATTTGAATTTATTGTCTGTCTGTTCGAGCTTCACGCAAAAACGACTGGACAGATTTAGATGAAATCCGACATAGTCGTAGTTTAAACCTGGATCGTCGTAGTTATAGGATATGTTTTAT
Organism: Asbolis capucinus; assembly: GCA_018249125.1. Taxonomy (NCBI): domain Eukaryota; kingdom Metazoa; phylum Arthropoda; class Insecta; order Lepidoptera; family Hesperiidae; genus Asbolis; species Asbolis capucinus. The sequence goes on from DWJZ01000089.1 coordinate 41,890, forward strand.
CCCAGAAAGAGGGCTTAGTTCCCATAGGATAACAGGTTAAAATTTGTATGGTAACTCCGAAACCAATGAAATTTTGCATGTTTGTGGTTTATGTAAGGACAATGGTTATCCCGATACTTTTTATCCCAGAAAACTGCGTTGGTGTGGGATAATAGATTAAAATTAGTATGGCAATTCTGAAACCACTGGACAAGTCTTTATTTTGAAGTGAAGCGATGGCAATTTCTAGAAGTATAATAAATAAACTTTATTGACCATAAATTTGTAGTTACATATCTATACAGAACACTGCCTCCTGGAAAAGCGCGAGCTGTAGCCTGGGTCTCAGTCCCTTATTTAACTTGTTACAGTAATTTATAGCCTAATAAAATTAAATCAACTTAATAATAATAATAGAGGGTATGTATATGCTTGTAAGTGTGTAGTGTGCGTGTGTATATGTGTGTGTGTTTGGGTACTATGTATGTTTGTATGCATAACACTCTATATTACAAAATAAGTTTCCTCCTGCGGTTTCGCCCGCATGTATGGTGATAAAACGTATCTATCTCTGTACTAAATTTATATCGGATTTGTTTAGTTATTGCGTATTAAGAGAAACAAACTTCCATCCTTCCTCACAAACTTTCCCAAGTAATATTAATACATAGAATAGGATTTGGTTCTATTATCTTATATGCATATATATAGTCCGTTTTTTCAATCTTGACACAGCCCCCAATATTTAACTCGCTATATTTCCGTAAAAAGGGTCTGCGACTGTTATAAGAAGCCTGAGAATCACGGAAACTAATTGTTTACTTTAAATAAGCTTATTTACACAAAATCATACTTTTAAGATACAATAAAATTATCATTGGGGTGTCACATAACGTTTTGGGTAAGACGTAGGTACATGAAAATCTTTCTTTACGTAATACTGAAACGAACTAATAAAAGAACGCAAGACGAAAAGCATACAAACATACATATAAAATTATCGATAAACTTGTTTTCAGACGTCGAGGGGTGGTCAGTTCGAGGCGCCACCGCCGCCGCGTTTCGAGTTGGCGGCGGGCTACGAGCGCGGCGCGGACAAGCGCGACCGCGACCGCGACTACAAGCGAGACTACCCCCGTCACGTCTCTTGTACGTACCAACTTTATCATTATTACTATACTCGGTGCAAATTTGGTTTACAATTTTTCCCATACAAACTTGACGATTTGGTATGGTGAAAATTCCAAATGCATTGCAATCCAAATTTTCACCGAGTATAACTACTGACAGTGTAGCAGAATAAAGAAACAGATAATCAGGCAAAATAGAAAATTATTGTTTTGTACTCTATTTTTTTACTAAATCTGTACTTTAGTACTTTCCTCTAAGTATCTAGAGTTCAGTAGTTTACGAGTTTCTTTCATATAATATTAGTAGGGATATAATAAATTGTTATATAATTATTATTTATTTTTCATATAATATATTTTTTTAATTATTATCATCAAAACTTATTTTTCCAGCTGGTAACATAAAATATCCTAGCAATGGTACTGCTAATGAGGACAATCGACAACCCATGCCTCCTGGTACAAGAAAAGAGCCCAGGTTGGTACTTTACTCAAAATCATATTATGTACTAACAATTTACTATCAGCATGAGAACCTCTTTGGTGTGTAAAGCAGTTGTTTAGTTTCGTACTACTAAGCTACTGGTTCTCGAAAAATAAATAGTTTTCATTTCATAGGACTAGGACGTAGGCTAAGCAATCTTGTAACATTCTAGCAAAGCCTATGACTTGTAAGATAGGAATTGGAATTGTCTACCAAACCATTAGACAACATCACAGTATTTGGTTATTATGGACTGTATCTTAATAAGAATGTATGAATATTGTGTATTTAATCTTCTGACTTTCATTAAGGGAGCTCGATGTTCCTATAATGAAATAAAATATGTCGACGGACTATATGCTTCTACTAAGTTAGTGCGCTTTACCATCGAGTACTATACCAGTATATAAAATAATATAATTAAATATTAAAGAAACATGCACAGCAAGTATGCAAACCTTTAAGATTGTAGAGATTGACCATAGTAAAGGGGTTCATATTTGACTGATGCTTTAAATTTTTTCTGTTTTAGTCGGACATACGAATCACGCGATAATCGTTCTTATAGACCATCACCTCCAGGGAAACCGGAACCAAGAAACTGGACTGCTTCAAACCGCTATCCTGAGTCAGCTCCTACCCCTAAAGGTTGTCTATTATCTATTCTTGTCAAGTATTTAATTACCATTATCATAAGTCATTCCAGCAAAAAAATAAGTTATAGTTATCATTTTATTTGTACAAACTTGAAACGTACAAACTTAAACTTTGTATAAGGTTTGATAGTAATAACAGTATGAATGCCAATGACACAGGTCAGGCGCCTGCGTTGAGCCGGTCGGGACGCGAGGGCGCCGGGGGCGCGAGCGGCGAACCCTGGACCGGCAGCACCGAGACCAGGTATATCATACACTTGTGTCTGTCCGCAGCTTCGCCTGGATAATCTTATTCTGTACAAAATTTCATCCAGATAGGTTCTGTAGTTTTTGCATGAATAAATAAATAGATAATATCTTTGGACAACTCGCATATGGTCATCTGACCCCAAACTCAGCATAAGCTATAGTGAAGCTATAAACTATAGTGATAAGACAACTGATAAACATACATAAATATTTTTAAATACATTCATATAGCTTAGCCATACAATTAAGAAAACCTCACATGAATATAAAGGTTTTTGCCGCACTCTTCACCTACTTTGGTATTTCAATATTTACATTCTCTTTATACATTTGTATTATACTGCATACATGCTAATCAATTATTTATTTTGTCAGAGCAGTCTTAGTCCTAGTTATAAGAGGCGCATATCGATATATCATGAGCAACTGCGTAACGGGAATTTGCGAATTGCTGAGGTGTTGTAGGATCTTAATCTGTTCAGTCTAGTGTATTGCAGGGCTAAGCAATTCCAAATACGGAGAAGAGGAATCCAATGCAGATTAGTGGAGCGTTTAAGCCAACCCAAGTGTCGGGTAGTTTTATATCGCCAAAACTACGCGGACGCAGTCTCAGGGAAAAGCTAGTATATCTACGTATATGTTAAATATCTGGTGTATATTCAGGTACGGCGGCACGTACGATGCGCGTTACGCTCCCGCTTACCAGCCGCCTCCGCCCGGCGCCACCTACCCCGACCGTTACGGCCCGCCCGCAAGAGACTACACGCGCAAATACTAGCTATATACTCCCTAGATGATCTTTAGTAAGTAACTAGCTGTACCCGCAACTTCGATTACACATAACGTTTTTTTATTATCAGTGCACCAAAAATCCCATACAAACTTTCATCCCGTATTCCAAGGGAGCTCTGGAATAATTAGAGATAAAGTTTCCTAAGTTATAAGAATTTCTCGAGATTTAAATTCATTCCAAAAATTAATAATACACATATTGAGAGGCATTTTAATACAAAATTTCAACCCCCTTTTCTATCCTTTATAGGATGAAATTAAAGAAACGCTGAATTTATATTGAAGATATTATATTAAGGATATGTAAATTTCACCAGGAGTTTGAATTGAAAATTTCAAAATATATTCACATTATTTTGCCTTTTTTTTCTTTTTATAACAAAATATCATAAAATTGGAAACATGCATTTCAATAATTTAAATAAGGCATCTTTGTTGCAAATTTCAGGCAAATCGGTTGACATTTAAGAAAATTCCCATACAAACTTTATTCTCCTATTCCAGGCAAACCCGGGAATCATTCGGAATAAAAAGTATCCTAAATGTTAATCGAGGATATAAGTAATAACTTTACAAATTTTCATCGAAATCTGTCCGCGGGAGTTTACGTGATGCGCGTTCAGACAAACAGACAGACAGACAATAATACCAAAAAAATATATTTTCGTGCTTATCTCGATTAGAGTACCCCTCATCAAATTTAAAAAAAAAAAACAATGTACAGGAAAAATGCACTTTGAGTTTTATTATAGTATAGATGAGTAGAGAAGAAGATCGTACAATGAAAGTTGCACTTTGCACATGTGCAAAAATGCACTTTGAGTTTTATTATGGTATAGATGAGTAGAGAAGAAGATCGTACAATGAAAGGAAGTTAAAAGAAGAAAATTACTAGCTAAAAACGATTCCTCTTAGCATATGTACAAAGTAGTATTTTTGGAGCTATCTCATATGTAGAATGCATCTTCTCACTCGTCAACAGCTAACATGATCAATGCATTAATTTTTCATAAAAAATAATGAGTTTTTTTGTAAGATAACATAACA